>BQNB010029319.1:16608-55841 GCA_026074375.1 Tanacetum coccineum | reverse complement strand
CCTAAACCTCTAACCACTAAACCCTATGCCAATAACCCTAAACCCCTTCCCTAACCACTAATCCCTATACCAAAAAATCTAAACCCCTAACCACTAAACCCTATACCAAAAACCCTAAACCCTTAACCACTAGGTATAATATCACAAGCGATATATACATAAACTTTATTAAAATATATACCAAAAACTCTAAACCCCTGACCACTACTGTCACACCCCGACATAGGTGGAAACACGGGTATGCGACGAAGAATGATCGATCATAACACACGATACATAATAGAGAAAACTAAAATGCATTAATGAAAAGTGTCATGAAGATCATTCACCTCAAATACAGATTTAAGTGAAGTCCCAACAAGAACAAAACACATAGTCGCCAATTATTACAACCATAAGCCCACACAGGGGTCCATACTAGTGCCGAACCAAATCCTCAAAGTACTCAAATCCAGAACAAAACTTAAACAAATCTTCTAGATATACAATCCATACAGGATGTCTTAAAGTATGCTAACACGCATCACAATCCTACTGATCATTTCCTTCACCTGAAAATGATACTCGAAAACGTCAACGATAATGTTGGTGAGCTCGTAGGTTTGGAGAAAACCCAGTCGCTGTGCAATATCTCAAACAGCTGGATAATTGTGCAATATGACTGTGAATATATGTAAAATCACTCAATCCCATAATCCTCGTTAATCATGTACCATGACCTAGCATCCCCGCTAGTCATCAAACTAGCATATACCAATGCTCTTGGGGTCGCAACCCTGAGGTCACACACACCTAAAGCCTACCAGCTGGAGATATATATAGGGCAGAAGATCACAAGTCCCACACAGAAGTTCCACACAGAAGTTCCATACAGAAGTTCCACATAGAAGTTCCACACATAAGTTTCACACATAAGTTCCACACAGAAAGTTCCACATAACATATTCTACCAAAACTTATGTCATTCATATAGCAGTTAAGGTTGTAGAACACTTATGTAAACACAATCAACTCTAAGAGAGACTCTAACAATTAAACTATTGTTTACGCGGAATATAAACAACAGAGTTAAAGAATTACTAAAACAATGATCCTCTATGGATCTTTTCTATTGATAATAAACGTGTTTTTCTAATGATTCAATCAGTTTCTTTGTTACATTCATCCAACTCGTAGGTTTCTTAAATACCCACGAAACCCTAACAAAAAGCTAAAGTGATAAGTGTTATCACTTCCTAGGATATCTCATGTATATCCCTATTACTAACTAACTTTACTAACAACCCGGAGTAGGCATAATACTACCAGGAATAATATTGGTCTACCAGCATGAATGACTTTTGCACTACCAGTACTAACTATACTATTATCCTTACCAGTAGGAACTACACTACCAGCAGGAACTATTTACTCTACCAGTAGAAACTACATACCTACTAGTAGTAACTATCTATTACAAAGTTCCTAACACTTTGCAACATTAATTATTTAACACCTTTTTAGTTATTGAGCTTATCAGCCATCTTTTACTTATTTACAGCTTATTTGTTTAGCATTCCTTCCAGCTTTTATTTTTCTTAGATTCCTTACATGTCAAAGTATTTTCCATGAATTTTTTAGAATTTTTCAAATTAGTTTAGTATTTTTTATGCGTTTTTTAGTCTAAATCTGTTTTTTAATTCATAATAAATAAAATAAAAGTCAAAAAAATATAATTCTTTTTTTGAAAATTTTCTTTTATCATTTAGGTCCTGTTAAAATTAAATTTGCATGTGTAGGGTTAAAATTTAATGTTTTAGGTTTTCGAGTCGCGTTTTTACGTTTCCTTTTACGTTTTAAAATTCGTTATTGCTTTTGTTTTTAGTGTAGCTTGCCTTTTAATTGTTTTTCCCGTAGAAATAGAAAACCAATCAAAATCTTGTTATATTCAAACATCAAATATCAAACCGACTCTCGACTCTCCATTGCACGCCTCGTTGGGAAAAACGACCTGGGAATATCATATACTACTCGGATTTCATTGATTTTCTTTCTTTAAACCTTTAAAGGGTCACTTGATTTGGTTTGGTTAATATAAGTAGTATTATTATTTATATATACCTAAAGCAACGAATCAATTTTTGGCGCCGCTGTCGGGGAGGAGTGTAAGCGATTATCGTTCCGACGTTTGACAATTAGTGCTTTGAAGATCATTCCCCGTGAAGTTATTTGTTTTATTTGTGAATATATAAAAAAAATACAAAAATATTTTTTCATTTTCTTTTATTAGTATATAAAAACAAGAAAAAATATAAAAAAATATAAAAACATTGTCCTTAATAAAAAATAAAAATCATCATCAATATAATGCTCTCAACTTGAGCATTATCATAATAAGTTCCCAAACCAAATATTCAAAACTTGCCTTTGTGTCGCTTGTGAAGTACGGCTCACCTTTAAGAGATTAACAAACTATAAGAGGGGTATAAGAAGGGTTGTTCTGAGGAACTACGACCCGAAAGGAGAAGTTTTCAATAGCTTCGCGCTTTCCCGCTCCTCCGCTCCTTTATGCATTGCACAGCGACTGGGTTTTCTCCAAACCTACGAGCTGCACCCAACGATATATCTGTTTGTGGTTATTCGTTGTATCTCATTTTCAGAGTGAGAAATTATGACCGAAGTAGAATTGGTGTTGCGTGTTAGAATACTTTTATGATATCCTGTATGGATTGTATATCTAGAATATTTGTTTAAGTTTTGTTCTGGATTTGAGTACTTTGAGGATTTGGTTCGACACTAGTATGGACCCCTGTGTGGGCTTATGGTCGTAATAATTGGCGACTATGTGTTTTGTTCTTGTTGGGACTTCACTTAAATCTGTATTTGAGGTGAATGATCTTCATGACACTTTTCATTAATGCATTTTAGTTTTCTCTATTATGTATCGTGTGTTATGATCGATCATTCTTCGTCGCATACCCGTGTTTCCACCTATGTTGGGGTGTGACAGTAGTCGTCAGGGGTTTAGGGTTTTTGATATATATTTTAATAAAGTTTATGTATATATCACTTGTGATATTATACCTAGTGGTTAGGGGTTTAGGGTTTTTGGTATAGGGTTTAGTGGTTAGGGGTTTAGATTTTTAGTATAGGGATTAGTGGTTAGGGAGGGGGTTTAGGGTTATTGGCATAGGGTTTAGTGTTATTGGCATAGGGTTTAGTGGTTAGAGGTTTAGGGTTTTTTATAGGGTTTAGTGGTTAGGTGTTTAGGTTTTTTGGCATAGGGTTTAGGTTTTTGTTATAAGGTTTAGTATATATCACTTGTGATATTATACCCAGTGGTTAGGGGTTTAGGATTTTTGGTATAGGGTTTAGGGTTTTTTGTATAGATTTTAAAGTTCTATGGATAATTTCATCTGTGTGAGGATAGCTATACCTATTGTTAGGTATTTGGGTTTTGGTATAGGCGGTTAAGGAGTTGTTGTTTTAGGATTTTTGTGATTATTTTTTAAAGTTAATTGTATATTCCAGTTGTGATAATTTATACCTATGTGAATAGGGATTTGGGGTTTAATGGTTGTAGGCGTTAGGGGTTTTTGGGATTGATTTTTATAGGTTGGAGGTAGTTTGTGATTTGTGTTTTTTAACTAGTGGGTTTATTGGGTGTTGGGGTTTTAGGGGTTTGGGTGAGGGTGGTGAGGGGTTTAAGGTGTTGGGTAGGTTTTAGTCGGTTATGGAGGAAAGGTTTAAGGTTTTGGTATAAGGTTTAAACGGTTAGGTGTTTTAGAGATTTTGTAGTATAGGTTTAATGGTTGGGTTTTGTTTAGGCCGGTTTAATGTTAGGGTTTGGGCGTTTTTAGTTGGAGTTTAGTGCTAAGAGGTTTAGGGTTTTGGTATAGAGATTTTAGTGGTTGGAGTTTTAGGGTTTATGGTATAGGTTTTAATTATATTTATAATCACTTGTTAACCTTTGGCTTTATACATAGTGGTTAGGGGATTTGAGGGTTTTTTGGTCTTGTGGCGTTTAGTTGGTTAGGGTGTTCTATGGTTCCGGTATAGATCTTTTAGAATTATGTATATATCACTGTGACGTAATATTATCTTGTTGGTAGGGGTCTCGGGTTGCTTGGTATAAGTTTAGTGCGTAGGAGGTTTAAGGTTTTGCATTTAGTGGTATAGGCTGTTTTTAGAGTTTTTGGTTAGGGTTATGGTTGTTTAGTTTATGTTATACTTCATGTGATCGATTATTTATACCTTGTGGTTTAGTGGGTTCTAGGTTTTTAGAGGATATGAGATTAGTTGGTATAGGGTTAGGGTTTGTGCTGTATAGGTTGTTAAATTTAGAATGTATTACCATCATTGAGCTCATTTTAATTAATACCTAGTGGTAAGGGTTAAGGTCTTTAATGCTTAGCGTATATGGTTAGTGGTTATATGGGTTAAGTTATTTGGTTTATATTTAAGTTATATGTAATATATCACTTGTGATATTTTTTTTATACGATGTGGTTCATGGGTGTATGGTTTTTGCGTAATAGGCTTTATGTGGTAGGAGGAGTTTAGTGGATTAGCGTGTTTAAGTGTTTTTTTGAGTATTCTAGTAATCAGTGGTTAGGTCAACCCTTGTGTTTAAGTTTTGGATGATATAGTTCGTAGTTGGTGACTTAGGTGATTAGGGGTTTAGTGTTTTGGATATATATTTTGAAGGTTTATGAATAAATAATCCTTTGTAGATATTATACTCCCCATAATGTTATGGTTATGGTTTTGGTATCCTAGGGTTTATGGTGTGTTTAGCGGTGTTTTGGGTTTTGGTTTTATAGGGTTCGTGCGGTTAGGGGTATTAGGGGTTTTTTGATATAGAGGTTTAGTGGTTAGGAGTGTGGGTGGTTTAGGTGTTTTGGTATCTGGTTAATACCGTGTTACGTGAGTTTTTTAGGGGTTTGATTATAGCTGTTTTAGTGAGTTAGTTGGATTACTCGGTTTTTGAGTATGGGTTTTTAGGGTTTTTGGTATAGGTTTTTTAAGTTTATGTATCATTTGCTTATGATTTATACGTAGTGGGTTAAGGGTTTAGAGTTTTTTGTACTAGGCTTTTCAGGTTAGGGGTTTATGGTTTTTGGTATAGAAATTAACGTTTATGTATAGTCACTTGTGATTATTATATCTAGTGTTAGCAGTTACGTAGGTTTAGAGTTTTGTATTATGTTTTAGTGGTTAGGGGTTTAGGCTTTTTGGTATAGATTTTAAAGTTTATGTATATATCACTTATGATATTAAGCACTTCGATGCTGATACTTTAGATGACCTAAGGAAAAACAGCAAATGGGAAAATGATGACTATATTTGTCGAGGTTTAATCCTCAATGGTATGTCTGACACTTTATTTGATATTTATCAATTTCATGGATGTACTAAAGAACTATGGGATTCTTTGAGACTAAGTATATGGCTGAGGATGCTGTTAGTGCAACATTGACTAGGATCTCCTTTATGTTTTAATGATGTCAAATAAACGTTCGCAACACATAAATTAATAAATGATAGCCAAAATCTGGAAAACCAGAAATATGAATCTGGCGCAGCGCGCCACTCACAAATTCTGTTTTTACGAATTTTGTTTTGTCGGCTTTCCTCTTACCCGACAAATGTGGAAACTTCAATAAAGGTATGTATATGATATTTGAGCATTTAGGAACACTCCAAATGAGGTTTAGACTTAGAGAGGAGCAAAAACAAATCTTCCCATTTTTTTAACAAAATGCCAACTCAATTCTTTCATCAAACGCCTCAAGCTAAGGCTGAAACTTCTTTCTAAACCTAGTATGAACATACTTTCAACATACCATCAAACGAAATTATTTATTTGACCTTAATCCAGATTTACGTTGTTCCCAATCACTTAACGAGTTTTACTCCCTTATTGGTCAAACTAAGTCAAAGGTTACTTTGCGTAAACGCATCCTTTCCCGTTATGGGATATGCTTTACTTGAGATGCAAAAGGCTTATCTTGTTTGCATCAAGATGATTAGTGATCAAATCCATTGTTGATTATCATAGATTAAGTCTAAGTGACTAATTGAGTTTGTGGTATTTGGAGGTTGATTGTACTTTGAGTTTTCCTACCACCCTACTTATAAATTATTTACAAACTCACACATGCATTCCTCACATGTCCTTTACACTATCCATTCTCTTCTAAACATCCTTCTAATCATTTGTTAAACACTTCTACCTAACAAATGATTATGCACACCTTCTAACACAATCCAAACATTCTATACCAATCCCCAAACCATTCCTTAATCATCATTGCCCATATATTTTCTCTCTTAATGGAAATATGATTATTTCATAATCAATCCTTTGATTAATCTATTCTTCATCATCAACACCATCTCCAAGCTTAAACCTTTCCCACATAAACCTCTCCAAGCTTATCCCTTCGACGAGCATGACAAGCTTTACATTTACTTACCATTATACTTTTCTGATCACTCTACATTCCTACAAGGTATTTCCAGTAAATCACAATATTCTCTACCACACATGTTATATTCATTATCTTATTCACTTATACACTCACACAACTTCTTATTGAATTCAAGTTACACACACACACGCGCGCGCTCAAAGCTTTCTCTACACATCTTTCCTACACACATCCTCATAATAAGTGAATTCAGATATCACAACATCTCTAAAACTTCTCCAACACACTTTGCCAACTCATTCTTACCCCAACACTTCAAATTTAAATTTAAATCACAAAGCCATAGGCTCCTTTCCATCACATCAATGCCAACTTACATCTCATACTTATACCACATGTTGAAATTGAATTCAAATTTTGAATCACAAGCTTTAGGCTTCAAACCATCACATCATGCCAACTCATCCCTTCTCATCTTTATCCCACGTGTTCAGTTGTTTGAATTTCAAATTCAAACTATCCCTCTAACATTTACACTTCTCTCCAAGCAAAGGAAAATTCCTTTGGTAATCCCTTATGCTTTTGGCATATCCCTTTCTATCCTAACTATGTCAACTCATCTACTTAACCATGCTTAGTTTCCAACTAAACCATTTACATGATGAGAATACCTCAAATATATAGACCCGTTTTTCAAGTAGCTCTTTCGTATTCTTCTGTAATATGGGAACAAACGATCTCCTGACGTAAATCTTCTTTAACTACTTTCACATAATGTATTTTATCTAATGGCTATTTGTAGTTTTGGTGACCTGAGTGTAAGAATAATTGAAAGGTGAAAGCCAGTGAATGCAGACAATTAGTGTGTTAACTAGAAGCGGGTATTGAAAAGCCAAAATAAAACACCGATAAAAAATGAGTATTCGGGCTTCTGCGTGCCTCGCCTCCGCTGTACTAGGCCTTTTATGTATGACACTTGAGCAAGCGCTGCGCACTTGCGAAGGGTGTCAGTAATTGCAATGTTTTCAAGTTTTAGGTCTAGATTGAGATTTGGTAACTTATAAATATCCCTCCTCTTAGATTTTGATATTCATTAGCCTTGAGACAATCTTTCTTTATCATTTTTCGCTTTTTCACTCATTCTTATACACCTCTTATGTAGTTCTTAGATCTTTTTTATTTTTTTTTTCTTTTATTTTTATTACTTTTTTATTAAATATCGATAGTTCTATTCAGATCAATCTCATGTAAAGAATACATCTCCGCATATATGAGGAAACACAAGTACCTATTCTCACTGTTTTGTCGAAGGTATACTTTCTAATTCATTTTATAGACCAATTTCTTTAAGTATTCTGGTCTCAATAGTTAGGTTAGGACTTCGATTTCAATAGATAGAAACACTTCATGGAATTTGGTTTGTATAGGGATATAGTCTGTATCTTTGGTTGTTGAACAACCCCTCATTTCCATCCATTTTAGTCTAATAAATATTCAACTATTTTACTATTAGACTCTCTTTTAAGCATTTAATTTTACTTTCAACCGTGTAGTTAAACATGTAAACTAAATATCATTTTAACGAACAACTTGATAACCGACATCAAAGACAAATAAAAAGTTTACGTCAAACAAGCGTTATTTAGATTCCGACCCAAAACAATTTTATTACTTTTATATTTTATTTTATATACGTTACGTAAAAATCATTTGTACGTTTCGCACTTTGGTAACCTTTCGCCACATATGAATATATAAACGATTAGAAACTATCTCTACACTCACTCGTCTCACTATATCCACAATTACTTACCAAAAGAACCCTATAAATATACAAATTCTACACTAAAACCTTGCCATGGCCGATTACACTCATTAAAACACAAAGGAAATATCAAGTTTAACTTCTAGAAAACCATGTGCCAAATTTACAAACTCTTCTACAAGATTCAGCAACTTTCTTACACAAAAGGGCCAAGCCACTCCCCTCCCCTTACCAATCAACACCAAACCGTCCTCCCCCCAACTCATGAAATGGTGTAAGAAGTTGTCTTCTAGATATTTTGCATATATAAAGAACTAGCAATAAGACTTCATCACTTCACATTTCATAACTAGAAAAATCAAAACTCTCCTTTTTCCTCCTCTCAAGCCCACAGCTCAATAATCATCCAAATAAAATTCATAGTTTCTATTTTTACAATATTACAAGCAAAAAAGTATGATCAAGGGTATAATCTAAGGTGTTCTAAGTTAGTTTACAAGATTAGGGTTTCTATTATAAGCAAGGGTTTTCAAGATCAATTAGGGTTTTTATAATCAAGATTTAGGGTTTTCATAAGGATTTTGGGTTTAGAATCAAAGTCTAGGGTTTCTTTTTTATCATTCACTTTGTAAGCATACTACACTCACTCTTTTGATTTTCATACATATTGATTATGTTCATTCATATTTTTATACTTTTATTATGTGTTTTTTATACATAAACATCTTAATTATAAAGTTATATCACCAACTAGTTTACGTTTATAAACAATTGCAAAGTAATCAAGAACACTACTTATTTATGATTTTAGACACGTGGTTAGGTTTATAATTCATAAACTAGCTTATTTTATCTTATGATTATTTCATGATATTGTGAAGAGTTAGATGAGATTAGGTTAGTGGATGATTATGATTGTGGAATGTGATTGAAATATATAAACTAGTGGTTTTGTGGTATGAAAATGGAGTAGAAATATTAGACGAAAAGTATTAAAAACAACCCTTAGGGACAACAGCTTATAAACAGTTAGTTGCGGATTTTTCAGCAAGTAAAATCCTTAAAATGTGTTAGTACATCTTAACACGATTTCGTGCATATAAAGAACGTTAAAAACGGACTTAAAACGAATAAGTTATGGCCAAAACTAGATTTGAAACGATACCGGCAAAATAGTTTTTCGGCATAAATCTGGCAGTTTTATAATTCGTGTTTTTAAGGGCTTTCGAGTTCGAATCGGCTTAAGTATAAAACTAGAAACTTGTTTAGAATGATTCTTCGTTATTAGGTCGCGAGTTTTAAGGATTAAATGTGTATAACGGATGAGTAAAACATAAGCAAAGTTGGACTATTTTTCGAAAAGTGTTATAAAAATTTCTGCACTATTATTCCTGACATGAATAGTAAAATTATATTTTCGGTCCGTTTGAACTGTAAAAAACTTAGAAAATATTTTAGCATCACTTATATAATATTTATGCGCGGTTGAAAACCTTATAAATATTATTTTATGAATTAACTAAACTATATATATTGTCGTTGCAAAAATAATAAAAGTGGTAAACTTAACGTAAACACTATTTCGATTTATTATAGTTAAACAAAACTATTAGGTGGTGATATAACAATATAAAATACATCGTCTCAATTTATTTCGATTACATTATTCTTATCCGACCTATAAATATATTAGGTTGCATTCCGGTTATTTGTGACGTCATTCATGTTGATTTATTCTAAATCAATTCCATTACTTGAGGTGAGTTTCATGGCCCTTATTTTACTTCTTTTTAGCTCTTTTGGGGGAGAATGCATGCGTATTTACAAACTCGATTACATACTTGTTTTCATAGCGTACTTACAAACTCGTTTACATACCCGTTTTCATATTACAAACTCGTTTACATGATTGATTCCAAACTCATTTACAAATCTCGAGGCGAGATATATTGCTCATTTTACAATTGGACACAAGTACAATACTTTTCAATTCTTATAGTGATTACGTAGCGTGCCTAAGTAGCGATAACCCACTATGCCCACTATCATGAACTTCTAATTACTTTGTGTAAGCGCGTGTGTTATAAATAGATCTATTGGGGTTGACATCCCCGTTCAGGATTGGTGTCTACAAGGCCAACGGACGTATACCATATTAGAAACATTTAGATGTTACGGGTTGACATCTACACGGGTACAATTATTTGCATTAATTTGCACACATACAAGTCGTAGCTTCAGTGTCATGAGCATAGTGCAGTAGTAATTACATTTTGTGATTTTGTATGTGTTACATTATTGCACACTTGAAATCTTGCGGTCCAACATTTATACTTACATAAACCTATGAACTCACCAACTTTATGTTGACACTTTTAAGCATGTATTTCTCAGGTGAATAAGATGCTTGACGTAACTTATGTGCATTGGAGTCTAGGCTTTACAAGATTTCATTCATGGATTTCTACATACATTAAAAATATCAAATCTCATTGTGTTAATACCAGATTTTCATTATGAGGCAAACCTTGGGACAAATGTTATTTTTCAATTAAATCAACGAGATTACTTTTCAAACGACTCATTTAGAGGTCGTTCTCTCATATCTTGTGCTATTGTATTATGAAGTAACACTCTCGAACATATTTTTGCTGCGACCCATTTTGAGGGTGTTACAGATTGGTATCTAGAACAAAGGGTTATAGAGAACTAGGTTGCATATTTTACCTAGACTAGAACCGTTTTTCAAAAACATTCATCAAACTTTTTCATGTGCATACACACTACTTGCTTACTTTCTTACACTACTTGCTTACATGACTTATATATATATGCTTACCTCCTCTTGCGTATATTTTACACTTGTTTATATAAGAGTTATCTATATAAATACTAAGATTTTTCTCAAGACATTCTGAATGACACGATGGTCTTTGAAACCTTTTTCATGATTTTACATAATACCGTTTACATAACATTGAAACTTGTCACAGTCCGCCGATCCCATTAGTCACCTTACCATTTAACTCCGAGTTTGAACACCCGCCTTATACTGTTGAAACACCTACGTCATCTTGTGACCCGTCTTACCTGGTGAAACCTAAGTTGGAATTTTCTTTCTTAGACTCTATTTCCTATAGGATTTCGCATTCGTACTTTCATTTAAACCTTCGTTGTATGTGTGGATGATTTAAATTATCTATCAAACTCATGCGTCATGAAAACTTCGTCGATTTTACTTTAACTCTCTATTTATGCAACCCACTCCTTAAACTATTATAGTCCCTTAAATATTTTTACAACTACTTTATAAACCATTTCACTACCACATAATAAACTATTTCGTTGTCTTCCATAAACTATTTTATAAACTATTTCGTTATCGATTCGCAAACTATTTATTACCACCTTATAAACTAATCTCTTACCATCATGCGAACCATATTGCTATTACTTAATAACCCATTTTATTATCACCGTGAAGATTATCTTACCATCATCTTATGAATTTTTACTATTTCACAAATTTTTCATAAACTGATTTACTATCATACATAAACTAACTTGCTACCATTTTATGAACCAATTCGTTACCATCTTATAAATAATTTTCATATCATCTTATAAACTATATTTCCATCATCTTATAAACTACCTCATTATCATATTATATACTACTTTGCAATCATCTCAAAAATCACGTTACTATCACCCTATGAATCATCTTGTTTTTACTTTATGAAACTATTTTTTATCACAGAAATTATTTTACTATCACCTCATGAGCTATTTAGCTATTGTCTTGTAGACCATCTTATAGTTTTCTCCCATACCATTATATTCTCATCCTATAAACTACCCTGTTCCCATTTATAAATTGTCTTGTCACGCTATGACAACTATTTCGATATTTCTTTATACATAACACTATTTTGACGAAAATGAGCATTGCATCATTAGTCCTCAGTTATACATAGCCTGATCACCTATGTATAAATTAGGACGGACCATGAAATGCTGAGTAGTAGTCACCCTAAAACTTTTGTCAAAATGTACTCTCTACTTATATACCCGAAATGCAAAATTTTTGTGTCTGTATTCATAAACATGTTTGTCATGGGAAACTGAATTAGTAATCATAGTAGCTAAGTAGACCTTTACACCACTGATGACATCAAATAACGTCACTTTTATAGCATTATTTATCCCATGAAAATAACCCATTTTATATAATTATTGCAAAGAATTGTTACTTAATCGTTTGTATTTAAGAATTGCAGTAATTATGGAGTACTTGGTGAAGATTAGCAAAACGGCACGCATTCTGGAGCTTAAACGAAGACATGTGAAGATTACTATTTTGACAACCAATACGTCGTAACCATCAAGGAAGATACGACGTATCTGTGCCTGCACTTCACAAAAGACCACGAAGGAAACAAGATCAATACGCCGTATCCAGGAAGACCAATATGCCGTATTCAAGCTATGGAAATAAAATATTCTGAAAAATATCGAACGTGCTCCCTACTCCAAGAAACCCTCAATACGCCGTATCGAAGCCTTTCGATACTCCGTATCGACCTTTTTCCAAACCTTATAAATAGAAAACTCAAAAACGAGTTTTAAGTGTGTTAAATCATATTTTCGATACCTAAATCATAAAAGTCGATTTTCAAAGGAGAAGAAGAGCATAAGAGGTCTTGCAACGTAATTAATTCCACAGGAAACAACTTGTAATCTCCTATACTTTTGTAATCGTTCAGTTTTTGGTATCATTCGTTAACTCGGTTAGTTTACCTTGGCTAAATTATTACTTTTGTATTGATTATGATGTTTGAAGGCTAATACCTTCAGGTATTAGCCATTATTATGAAGATCTGAATGTTTGGTTTGTTTATCTCGATTGCTTAATTTATCATTGATTGCTTGTTTATGTTTATCAGTTTATACTTGTTTACGTGCTTTTGTATGCGACCTATCATTCAACTGGATCTAGTGATACGGACCAAGTAATCTAGATGCTAGATGACCGGGATGGCTCTCAATTATAATGCATTTATCACATCTAGACAATTGGATCACAAAATAACAAATATCTTTGCCTTTAGATCGTGAGCATAGTTGGACCCGCTGGTGAACCAGGGATCATCGAGTTAGTTCTAATTAAATGGTTATGACTTGGGTTAGTAGACGAACTGAGTGTGGATGAATTGCCATTAAGCAGTATGTGGGTGTAAAGTATCTTATGAGCTAGGGTTCTTAACAAGATCCCCATTGCTTTTAATCCTAAGTAGATTATAATCACAAATAAGGTTGCTTATGCGGATGCGTTTTTAATTGTTGACAGCAATTTCTATGTTTCTAGGTTTAAGGAAGATGATAAACCAGTACGCCTTAATCTTAAGAATGATATGCCACCTCGAGATAAGTAATCATTGCACTAAATAAACAAACCAACGTTCTGATTGGATTAATAATAGTTAATACAGCTTTCTTATATTTGGCTAGACCGCTCTTTTATCTTCTATTAATTTGTTTGCGTGTGTTTTAGTGTCTTAAGTTGATTTTAGTCACCACAAAACCCATGCCAGTCTCTCAGGCTGAAAACCCCCTTATCCGTTAGATTTAGGATTAACATAGGTTTAGCATAGACTTAACATAGAATAGAATTAACTTAGTTTAGATAACCAAAATATTAATAAATTGAAAGATTGTTTTTCGCTCTCAGTGATCGACATCCTACTTACCACGAAACTCCTATCTGACCGGGTACAATGCCATCGAAAGTGTTGTTTTAGGTAAAGTCAGAAAAATATAAATTTAAAACTTGAAAGCATAAATTATGCCTAAACGACAACACCATCAAGTTTTTGGCGCCGTTGTCGGGGAGTGAAAATTTAATCTTGATTTTTATTTGATATTTTGGTTTTTAACATTAGATTAGATCTAACCCTTAGGATTAGTGTAATTTAGATTAGTGTATAATTTTGTATATTCTGTATATTTGTCTTTAATTGTTTTCTTAGTTTAGTTGTTAATATTCCGAGGAAGAAGTTGCGAAAACAATAACGGAAACAATGGAATAGTACATGAGCAAAACTCGAGCTGACTATGAATCGGGAATTGCTAGGCCTAAAATCGATGACAAAGATAGCTTTGAATTAAAAGGCTAATTTCTCAAGGAACTACGTGACAACACATTCAGCGGTTCGGATCATGTAGATGCGAACGAACACATTGAGAAAGTTCTTGAGATTGTCGATTTATTGCATATCCCTAATATAACTTAAGACCAAGTGATGCTTAGAGCCTTCCCTATGTCTTTAACTGGAGCCGCGAGTCGTTGGCTAAGAAACAAACCATCTGGTTCAATCACAACATGGGAAGATCTTAAGACAAAGTTTCTAAGCAAATATTGCCCACCTGCTCGTACTGCAAAGAAAATGGAGGAGAGCAACAACTTTCAGCAAGAACCAGATAAAACCCTTTACCAAGCATGAGATCGATTTAAAGAACTCTTGATGAAGTGTCCTCAACACTATTTAACAGAGATGCAGGAGGTAATCTTGTTTTATAACAGATTGGATGTCCAAACTAGACAGATTCTTGATTCAAAAGGTGCAATACCGTCTAAGACTGCTGCCGATGCAAAAGTAGCTATCCAAGAAATGGCTGAATACTCTCAAAAATGACACAATGGAACATCTAGGACAACAAGTACTGAAACTTCTGGTGGATTGGCAGCCATACAAGCACAACTTAATAATCTTAGAAGAGAAATCAAGAAGGTGAATGAGAACGATACTGAATCTTGTTTCAAGAGATTAATACTTTCTTCCTCCGTCCTTTCCTCTCTTCTTCTAGATCAAGATGCAAGAGAAGAACAATCGTATTCTTACTATTATCACGAATTGTTATCAAGTGATTTTATTCTCTCCTCTCCTCCTCAAGATCACAAATCTTCATTACATATATTTATGTTTGTTGTGTAAATGGCAATTGTGTGTAGATCCAAGGTGTGTAAAATGTGTTATTGGTGTGATTGGGATTGTGGTGACAATGCCAATGTGAGTGTGTAGAGACTTAGTTAAGTCCTTAGATTGTTTCTAGCCAAGATAGTGACTTGAAACATCTAGCTTAGTGTCGAAAAGAAAGTAAGCGACGTGTAAACGGTTTTCTCCGCCTAAAGGGAGCTTGTTGACATAGTGAAATCTCGAGTGGAGTACTCGGGGAGTGGAGTAGGAACGAAGAGGTGCTTCGTTGCCAAACCACTATAAATCTTGGTGTCTTGGTTTGATCATTTCTTTCCTTATCCCTTTATATTATTATTGTTCATTTAGTTCATTACATTAGATAGTTTTTGTTGTGATTCATATTGTTGATTGATTGACATATAACTCGAATCAAACCATTTTATAAGCAAAGAATTTTAAACCGGTCAATTAACCTGTAAACTATTCAACCCCCTTTTAGTTTCCACAATTGGTATCAGGAGCAAGGTCACTCAAGATTTTTAAAATATATTGTATTTTAAAACTTGGATCGATCTATGGATTCCGACAAATATCTAGAAGGGCAATCTATGCAAAGACCACCACTTTTTGAAAGCGATAGTTTTATCTATTGGAAAAATAGATTCGAGACATATGTTAAATCAAAAGATCTAGATCTTTGGCATGTTATTACCAATGGTGATTTTCAACCCATTATTCAAAATCCAGAAACCAAACTTGATGAGGTTGTCCCGTTTGAAAAACAAACTGATGATCTTAAAAGAAGGCTTATAAAAAATAATGAAGCCAAAATAGTTATTTACAATGCTTTGCCTAGAAAAGAATATGAACAAATTTTCATATGTAATACGGCAAAAGAAATTTGGAAAACTTTGTTAATCACCCCATTAATAGTAATCAGCCAAGTCAAAGATAAAAAGATCGACGACCTTTTGGTTCAACACTAATGAACATACGTCATTTCGTGAAGACCGAATCTATAGATAGTGATATATGCTAGATTTAACACTATTATTACTAGTCTTTAAAGCTCTTGATGAAGATTACCTAAGGTAAGAACTACGTAAGGAAGATTCTAAGGGCCTTACAATCCTAAATGGAATAGCAAAATGAGTCACGGTGATTGAAGAGTCAAAAGACCTTAACCTCACTTCTCTTTGATGAGCTCCATTGAGAAACCTAAAGTCTATATTGATCATCAAGGTAAAGATTCTGTAAAAGACAAAGAAAAAGTTGAAAGGAAATCTCTTGATTTAAAGGCTAAGAAAGAATCTAGTGATGAAGAGTGTTCGACTTCCGGTAGTGAAGACGAAGAGTACGCCATGGCGGTAAGAGACTTCAAGAAGTTCTTTAAGAGAAGAGGTAGATTCGTGAGACAACCTCGGAACGACAAAAATACCTTTCAAAGAAGCCGAGACTACAAAAATGGCAAAAGTAAAAGGAAGTGCTTTAGATGCGGAGATCCAAATCATCTTATTGGAGAATGTCCAAAGCCACCGATAGACAAGAACAAAAGAGCATTTATTGGAGGTTCTTGGAGCGATAGCGGTGAAGAAGATGATGAAAAGATCCAAGACGAGACATGTCTTGTAGCTCAAGCACCAAATGAGGTATGTTCCGAATCTTTTTACTTTAGTGATGAAAACTCATCAATTGATGATTTAGATTTAGACAATGAATATGATAAATTGTGCAAAATGAGGTTATGATAATCAACTAAGAACAAAAGTTTAAAAGCTATAGAAATAAGTCTAGAAAATAGAACATAAGTGAATTAAAAGATAGATTAATCCACACTCTGAGGAAAACAAGGAGTTGATCTCGATTGATACAAAAAGTGTCCATACACTTAAATTAAAAATGGGAAACCTCAAAGAAGAATCTACTAGATAAAACAAAATGAAAAGAGTAACACATTGCTTGAATGAAATGTAAGTAATCAAAAACTCCCTTCGTTGAAAAATTAGGTTTAGGTTTAATTCATTTGAACAATCATCTAGTAGAACTAAGGAAATAAAATATGTAAAAGCTCAAGAAAAAGACGTGTTCTGATGGGAGGTCCCATAATATAGGCGGCCCCTTAATGATCTGGCGGCCCCCATAATAAATATGGGACCGCCCTACCCCCAATTAACACCAGGATTCTAAGAAAAACTTTGACTTCTCAAAATCCATTTTGGGTTCCTAAACCAAAACAATAAATGTAAACAAAGACAAAGTTTCTCGTGTGCAATGGTGACAATGAAGTTAAACAATTCTTATAAGCCATTGTCAAAACCCGGAGTTGGATTTTTGAAACCTAATTTTAGATCTAAAACTTCACCTCCTAAAAGAGTCAATAATAATTATTCTCATCCTAAAACACCACAACCTAAAAGACATGTTGGTCAACAAAACCAACCCTATGGATTTCCCGTAACTTGGAACAACTTTCCACATCAAAGTAATACATGCCCATGGAAATGTGGTCTCCATCTTAACATCCCAAACAACTCATCAAATGCAAGGGATGTTTGGCACTAACAACTTTGGACCCATGAGATATTGAGGACCAAATGTTTGAGTTTATCGTCTTATATAAATAGATATGCCTTGGAGTCGATTTGGAGCCCGACGAATGGATCAAGGATAGCGGATGTTCCAAACATATGACGGGCAACCGAAAGCTCTTCTCCACTTACAAGGCATACAATGGAGAAATGTTATTTTGGTAGTTAAACTTTCGCGGTATACATCATTGGAAAATGGACGATTTCTAAGACTCACTTTAAAATAGATAATGTAGAACATGTATGAATAATCAAGGAATTTAATTTGTCTAAGTAATGACAAATATGTGATAATAAAGTATAGAGTAAACTTTTTCTCTGAACATGATAGTGAAATCACTAAGGACGGTAAAGTGATAGGTAGAGGTATTATTGAAGAAAGGCTATAAGATTTGATGAAATTAGGAAATAAGCCTAAGGATCAAATTTGTGTAGCAACGATTGATGATAATTCCACTTTGTAGCATAGGAGATTAGGTCACGTAAATATGTGTCTCATTCAATCGTTAGCTTCTAAGGAATTAGTAAGGAACTCCCCAAGCTTAAGTTTGGATCAACATTTTGTGATGCTTGCAAAATTGGAAAACCCATCTCACGCTAGTCACAAAGCTAACGAATGTAGTCTCAAACCCTAAATGCATAGAGCCTTCTCCATATGGACTCTATTAGGTCCATCATAGCGCCGTTACGGAGCTACGAAGGAATCGTTTACATAACAAAAAACCAAGTAATAGTAGATGACTACTCTAGGTAATACTTGGACTAGATTTCTTAAGAATAAAACCGAAGCTTTCGATCAATTTGAAATATTTAGTAAGAAGATCCAAAATTAATTAGGATGTACAATAGTGTCAATAATAACCGACCACGGTAAGAATCTGAAACATGAAGTGCAAATTTGGAGAGAGTTTTGTAAAGCCATGGAAATTACTCCAACTTCTCGGCTCCACCACGCACATCCTCAATCAATGGCGCGGTTGAAAGGAAAAATAGACACTTCAAGAAATGAAGTAAACAATGTTTTGAATCTAGAAAATCGTTACCACGACAAAAGTTTTGTGTAACGCCGTAAGCTATTCACACAAAATTCTCAACCGAATCCTAAATAGAACCATCCTAGGAAAAACTCCTTATGAAATCATGAGAGGTAGGAAACCTACTCTTGACTATTTTAGAGTGTTTGGAAGCAAGTGCTTCATTTTAAACACTAAAAGACTACCTACCAAGTTGGACCCAAAGTTTATGAGGTGTTTTTCTAAGGTTACTCCCAAAATAGTAAAGCCTATATCATTCTTAATAAACACACTAGGAAAATCGAAGAATCACTCAACGTGACATTTGATGAAACTCCTCCACCCTCTAAGAAACTTATCACCCTTTGTGGAGGACGATGACTTAGATGAAGAAGAGCTAATAGTGGAAAATACGAAAGAAAAACCTAGAAAATGTTTTGTTGAGGAGAAACTTTATAGATTGATGAAATAGTCAATATTAAAGAATTTAGGAACCATCCCCTAGAAAATGTCATAGGAAATCTCAACCAAAGAACCCTTAGATCTCAAGCCAAAAACCAAAGTAACTTTTATTGTTTTATCTCTACCATAGAACCTAAGAAATGTGAGATGAATCTTAGAAGATGAAAGTTGGATATTCCGCCAATGCAAAGAAGAATTAAATCAATTATTGCTAACGACCGTTTTGGGAGATTAGAGTTCCACACCTAAGAAATGACAATTATAGGAACTAAGTGGGTGTTTAGAAATAAGTTAGACGAGAACGGTGTTGTTTCTCGAAATAAGGCTAGATTAGTTGCTCAAGGCTACAACCAACAAGAGGGCATCGATTATGATGAAACTTATGCCCCGGTTGCTAGACTTGAGGTATTCGAATATTATTAGCTTATGCTTGCGCCTTAGATTTTAAATTATTCAAATGTGTAAATAAACTGCATTCCTGAACGGTTTTATCAAGAGTGTGAGGTATCGTGGCACAACCTTCCGAGATATCATTCATATGAATTTGAAAAACCGAATCATGTTATGAAATTAAATGAAAGCTTTATATGGTCCTTATACGAAGCACCCAAAGCTTGGTATGATAGATTAGAACTTTCCTTATAACATGAAAATAAAATAGAGTGGTAGATGAACAAAACCCTACCCCTTTTTACTAAAGAAAAGTTTCAAATCTCATCATGTTAAATATATGTCGAATGACATATATATTCGGTTCGACTTGTCAAGACATAGTGATGAATATGCCAAAATCATGCATAAACGGGGCGGAGTTCGAGAAGAGCATGATGGGTGAACTAAACATCCTTCCTTGGATTGCAAATTTAAGACAATGGAAGAACGGTCATAACTTCTTTTAATCAAATCTAAGTACATTAAAGAAATGCTTAAGAAATTTGGTCTAGGAGACTCTAAACTAATAAAAAACCCCATGTCCTCCATACTGGAAGACTCACGAAAGACGACAGAATGTGTGAGTCGTTAAATAGTACCAAGAATTAGGCATGATAGGTTTTATCTAATTTTACTAATCGGCAATTAGGCCCGATATCATTTGAGTTCTGCCTTTGTGCCCGCTTCCAAGAGGCACCCAAAACCTCTCACCTTAAGCGGTTTAACGGTATCTTACCCATACATTAAAGGCACTACGCACTTAGGATTATGGAGTAAATTCTTAAAGGGGACCGCTGCATAGAAATCCGTAGTATAAGCCGACTCTGATGCATGCGGGAGATTAATGCGGACCGAAAGAGCACTAGCGGTATTGTACGTTCGCGTGGGATGTTGCATGACATCTGATTTACTCAAAGAAACAAACCAGCTTCTTCCTATATCCACTAACCGTAAGCCAAATACTAAGCCGCCGGAAAGGCATGATCAACAAGCACTTATGGGATTGAAACAAGCTCTCCATCGAGCTACGACATCTACTCAAGTGCAAAACACTTCTACTTTTTGACTTTTAGGTGTTTCTTGATCTTTGATTGGTTGCCTAGGAGTTTTTATGTGTGAGACACAACTAGTTTAACTTCTTTTGATTTTGGAGCAGACACACCTTTTTCAGTTGTTGTTATAGGTGAAGACACATACACTTCTGAAGGTACTCTTGAAATCTCATATTCAAGATCAACATAATGTTCAGAGGAAGTTCCAATAGATCCTACACTGTCATTAGATTGACAGGTAGAATATTCACTGGATCTATCATCTGATACACTGGGTGTAGCTTCATGGAGTCCCGTTTTTTAACCAAAACATACAAAGACTCATCAATTTCTTCTTGTGGTGTAGGAGTATAATCTCCACTTAAGGGATGTGGAACACCTTTAAAGTCACTAGTCTTTGTAAATCTACTGTACAAAGGTTTTCCAACTGAATCCTCTTTTGAACAATTAAAAACAAAAAAAATTCATTTCTTCCTCATAACTTAGAACCTCATTGTTTGATTGTATTTAATACCCTAAGCCAAGTTTACTATTTGAACACCATGCCGGAATTAATTGAAAATAAAATAAAAAAAAAATCTCCAAAGATTCTGGAAGAAATCTTTTCATGAATCTAATGTTTTTCTTCAATTGGTTCCTTTTCTTTATAGCTTTCATTCCTATTCTCCTAAATCTTCTAAGCTTTCCATCTTTTCATATATTTCATATTGCCTGGAATGTAAGCTTATTCATTTATATAAAGTTTGCAGTTTTTGAAAAGTAACACTTTGAGCTTCTAGTTTCTTAACAGCTTGACATAGCAAGAATTTGTGCTTCTGATCACCTAACTGTTCATTAGTTCATCACATAGAGTTTTTAAGAGTATTATATGAACAATGCAAGTTTTAGAACACAAAGATACCCACTACTGGAGCTGCTAGCCATGATGCATGATTTGTCTCTCATCTTATATTATGTACGCCCAATTGACAATCCCATCATCCATTGTCAGCAAGCCCATTTGATTCTTCTCTTCTTTCCTGCTTTTTATGTTGCTAAAAATGAGTTTCTCCTCTTCTTTCCATCATGTGTCCCCTTTGCTGTACATTCCCTAGCAAAGTGACCAGTGTTGTGACAATTGAAGCATTCAAGCTTCTTTTTATCAAAACCAATAGGTGTTTTTCCATCCCACACGAACTCTCCTTCCTATTTTCTTATAGAACTTCTTCATTTGAATAGCAATCATTGCTATCTGCCAGTTTATGTTCATCTCTTCAATGTCCAAATCATCAATTTGTTCCAGATCTTCATGAAGCAAGTCCATGTCTTCTGATTCTTTGGCAAAGAGGGAATAAATAACTTCATCAGCAAAGCCAGCAGGAACTTCTTTTTCAGGAATATTGGTTGAAGAAGTAAAAGGAGTGCAAGTACTGTAAGCACCAGTAACACCAGACTTAACCTTATTAGTGCTGCTTTTGCTTTGTGAAACAAAAGCTACATTTTGAGCACTTGAAGATGTTTTTGAGGCACTTTGTATTTCCTGCTCAAAAACCCTAAGGTTATTGTACAAATCATCAATAGACAAAGTATCAACATCTGGTTTAGTTCTCATAGTCATTGCCAGATTGGACCATGCTGGGGGCAAAGACCTGAGAAACTTATAATTTGCATCCTTAGTTGATACTTCTGCACCATGAGCTTCCAACTAAGAAAGTAATTGTTGGAATCTGTACATATCCCTTCCTAACCCTCTGAACTGGATATTGAAAATGCTTTTAAACTGATTGTTTGAAAACAGCCTTCTACATTTTCTTTGAATTTGCATTACCACCAAACCTAGTTCTGATGGCTTCCCAGATCTCTTTTGCATCATCCATTCTATGAAATCGTCTCATATGCTCCTTGGGAATAGCCATCAGCAAAATATTCTTAGCCTTCCTTTCGTTCTTAACAGCTTAATTCTGTAAAAAATAAAAAAAAAAACAGTTCCTGGTGAAAGTATTCGAACAATACCAACCTTCCAGTTGTAAATTCTCTTCTAGGAGTGTTCCATTCTGTGAATTACCTTCCAAACATCATTGACAATGTACCAAGGTAATGCGTCCATCTCCATAGCCCATATATCAAACTCCTCCTTCTTCAGAATGTAGTATGAAATTTAGATTGTAGTTGTTTAAGGAATCACTGTTGTTGTTGTTAGGGCAACACCATGTCTATGCATCTTCTGGTTTGATGCCTCATCATCACTGAGATGTTGTGAGAACTCATCATTAGCAGGTTGAGACATTTTGTAAAGAATTGTAGGAGAGTGTTTGTTTGTGATCTTGTTATTCTTCTTATTCAGAGTCCCTCTATTGGCTCTGATACCACTTGTAGGTCCTCGGTCTTAGATCTATATAGCCTTAGTAAGACAATAGCTAACTTGGATAAAACCAAATCAACTATGTGAGAGACACTGACTATGAATATCAAGTGTTAATGCGGAATCTTAACACAAGAATTAAGAAGGACAATAATACTAATTTTGCTATTGATTTCTATTAAGCGCTTCATGCTTCATTACAATATAAAAAACTCTATGTCGTAGGGTTTCCTTTTATACACCAAGAAACCTAATGGGCTTTTACCAACGTGTGAAAGGATATCACATATCCTTTCCTAAGATACTCTAGGATAACATACTATCTTGTTACATAAACAGAATAACAAAAACAGACTTAACTAAATACGACAGTACTAACTAAGTACTGCTACTCTACCAG
This sequence comes from Tanacetum coccineum, assembly GCA_026074375.1. Lineage (NCBI taxonomy): Eukaryota > Viridiplantae > Streptophyta > Magnoliopsida > Asterales > Asteraceae > Tanacetum > Tanacetum coccineum. Next base: position 32,398 of record BQNB010029319.1, on the reverse strand, counting down.
TAACTAACTTTAAGTCCAGCCATACATTAAACCTAGTACTGTGTCAGTATTAACTTAGTACTGCTAGAACTAACTAATACTACCAGACTTAACAGTTATACTACCAGTATTAAGTCTTTTACAATCTATTTCCCAACAATGGAACTTTGCTCTAATTGCTCTGGAACAAGGACAAGGGCAATGTCAATATGTTGGTCAACATCCGAAGTGTGTAAAATGCGACTTCCATCATTCTGGTAACTGCCCTGTATGTGGTCGATGTAACCAAGTGGGTCATTTTACCCGATATTGCATGGGTAGAGCTACTAATGAAAGACCAAGACCGACTTGTTTTGAGTGTGGAGACCCTAACCACTTTAGGAAGAATTGTCCAAGGATGAACCAAGCCACCACTGCAGGAGGAAATCGCCCAAACTCTGTGCTAGCAATCAAAGGAAACCCCAACTCGGGGAATAATAGGAATTGAGCACAGGGTAAAGCCTTTGCCCTAGATGTTGCTGAAGCTCCACAAGACCCGAACATTATGACGGGTACATTTTCTCTTAACGATCATTTCACTACAGTTTTGTTTGATTCTGGTGCTGATTATAGCTTTATATCTACCAACTTCTTGCCATTGATTAACATGAAACCTAATGTCGTAAACCCCGGTTATGAGATCGAAATAGCTAGCGGCCTTAAAGTAATTACCAATATGATTGTTCGAGGTTGTAGACTTGAACTAGAAATACATACATTTATCATAGATTTGATACATTTTATTCATGGTAATTTTGACGTGATCGTAGGAATGGATTGGTTGTCAAAGTTTAGGGCTAAGATAGTTTGCTATGAAAAAATAGTCCAGATTCCGTTATCCAGCGAAGAGAATTTGGAAGTTCATGAAGAACGTCCCGAAGGGAAACTAAAATAGTTGAAGACCATAAAAGTGAACGAGCCAAAACTTGAAGATATCCCTGTCGTAGGTGAATTCTCTGGTGTGTTTCCGGAAGATTTATCGGGTTTACCACTGATAAGTGTAGAATACACATATCCATTTATACCTAAAATAACCCAATTAAACCCAAAACAGACCAAAAATGGCAAAAATGTGCTTGTATTTGTGTTTTGTGTGTGCAGGTACGGATAAGTCAAAAATCACAAGAAAACAGTCAAAAGCGAGCAAACACGGACACGAGAATCAGAAGAGTACAAAAGCCGGAAGAAAAGTCCAAAAATGTCCCCTCCTTTAATTGGGCCTCACCCGGATCTCAAAAGCCCACTTAACTTGGCCCATTTCCTTTTATAACAACCACAAGGGCCAATTTTGCAATTGCCGAAAGTTATTTATAACTAAAAAAAGGAAGAGAGAACACAAGGGCCAAATTTGCAAAATTATCAAAGTTAAAACCGATTTAACTGTCAAAATTTGGGCGCCAAACCCATTTACTATTCACCCATCGTCCCACTTTCACCCTCAGTTAAAAACAAGGGGCAAATAGAAATTAAAGGGTGCTTAGGTCAATTCAAGTGATCGTTTACAAGATGGCAGGGAGAGATTAGTCAAATCAAGGCTCTAAGTATCCCTCTATCAAGCTTATGCCACGTAGCAATGGTGAAAGCACAATGGAATGTGGGTTTTTGTGCTAAAACACTCACAAAAGAAGCACAAACGTCACAAAAGAGAATGACATGCTGGCAATCCTCAGGTGTCCACAAATTGATCAAACGGCCACAATAGAAGCTCAAATGATTGAAGAAATGATTGGTTGAGATTGAAAGTTTGGAGAGCAAGGCAAGAGGGCTAGAATCTTCCAAGGCAGGCTATAAATAGAGCACACTCTTCACACACACGGGGTAGTTTTTTTTATCTAGTCGTAGCTTAATTTAGTTGTAGCTTAAATTTTAATTTCTAGCTTAATGATGTTTTTAATCTTGTAATTTTCCTTTTAAGTAATGTAAGAAAGCTTTTTATTAATGAAATTCAGTTTTTCTTAATCTCTCCAAATTTCTTTTTTATAAGCTATCTTAATAAGCCAAGTTGTCTCAATAAGCTAATAAGCTCATTTAAAGCTCTTTCAGTCTATAAGCTGAAATAGAGCTTATTGAATTCAGAATTAATCATATCTAAACCTTTAATCATCTTAACTTACACTTGTGGATTATTGAGCTTTTTGGAAGGAGAACCAAACATGGAAGGGTTCTCAAGGACTTAACTCCTAGCTTATTCATAAGCTAGGAGAGCTTGTAGCTGCCTTTATTGGTCCTCTTGTTTAGCTAGAGGAGTTTGTAAGTTTCTCTTTAATTTCCTTTTATTCTAGCTTTAAATAGTGATCTCATTGCTTTCTATATTTAGATCTGCTTATTTGCTTATTCTCTTTGCTTATTAGTGCTTATTTGAGTTTTATCTAGCTAAATCATCATAGTTGTTTATCTGTTTTTAACTTTCTTAGTTTGAATCATAGATTTTCATATAATTGTCTTAAAAACCTCTAAAAAAACCAAAAATATAGTAAAATAGCTTAAGTCTTAGATTATTGCTTATTTAGTTGTTAAGTCATGCTTATTAAAGTAGTTTTAATCTGTTAATTGTCTGGTATTAAGCACTTGTTTACTAGATTTCAAATTTAGTAGCCTAATCAAAACTGTCTTAGTCTTAAAGTGTTTTTGGTTAAGCTACTTTGACCTCCAAATTCAAAGTCATTTTTTGAAATTGTTTTTAGTCAGCTTAATTTTCACAAATAATCATTAGGCAAAGAGGTTTTTCAAAAAGTAATTTTTCATTTTTTCAAAAAGTTATGGCTTTATTATAATGGTTCCTCACCAAGGGCACTCTAGTTTAAAGTTAGGATTGCTTATTCTTATTCTAGGTTCCCTTTGGCTTGTGTGTGCTTAAATTTGGACTTAACACACTCAATTGAGTGTGTTTAGTACATTAGAATCCCCAGGGTATCCTGCACCTTTGTGTTGCACTTGTGCAAAGTGCACCAGTACTAACAATAAGTTAGTACTGCTGTCACTTCTGGCTTAAGATTAAGCCAAGTAATCTTAGGACTTAGCTTTTCAAATTAAGGTAGTATACAGTTTAGAGGTAGCTTAATATAGATTAGGGAATAGATTTAGATTTATTGCTTATTTTCTTAGCTTAATTTTGCTGTCAATAGTCACTCAAAAAAAAACCTCAAAAGCCAAAAACAGTAGGTAATTAATAAGTTTATTAAATTGTTAGATTTAGCTTAAGTTACTTGTTTTTATTGCTTAAACTGTTAGTTTATAGGTAGTTCTATAAGCTTAAAGTTTAGTATAGCTTTTTAAGAATTTTAGCTTAATTACTTTTTGTGCTATGTTGCTTATTTCCTGAGTTAGCTACTTTCATAGTCAAATTTATATGTCTTAAAGTGTTTCTAGCTTAAAACCTCTTTTCATTTATAGAATAAGCTCATCTCAAGCTTTCCAAAACTTCTTTTCTTTTTAAATTTGAGTAATAAAAATTGAGCTTGTTACAAAAGCTTTTTTAAGTGAGATTAGCTCAAACCCTTCTCACTGTGACAGCAGCTTATATAAGCTGTTCTAGAGCTTATTTATTAGTTTCAGCTTAAGGTCCTTTTATTAAAATAGTTTATTTTTATGTCTTCTTTAAGTCCTAGTAATTAGTTTTTCAAAAAAGTTAAACAAATAAAAGTGCAAAAAGGGGTTGCCACCACACTCGAACCCACGACCTCATACTTATAACACCAACACCTTAACCAGTTTGCTACAATAAGCTTCGTTTCCTTCATAAACTTGCATCCATTAATCTTTATAGCACATTTTCATTCTTTTTTATAAATAAGCCTGTATCATAATAAGGCCCAATTTGGAGCTTATTTACTGATTTAGCAAATTAGATTTTCTTATTTTTCTTGTGTTCCTGCTAGTATTTAGGACTTTCCCTGAATTTTTTAGATTTTTCTAGCAATTATTTTTTTTTAAACATTTTTCGAAAGGAAAAATCTTATAAAATCATAAAAAAATAGAAAAAAAGAGCTTATTTGTGAGTTTCAGCCCAAGTAGCCTTTATTAATCTTGTTCCCCCTGGCTTCCTTTACAACTTTGCTTCTTTGAGTTTTTCATTTTAAGCTCTTTAAAATTTCGAATGCTTATTGGACTTAGTTTGTTGTCGGGATAGATTCTCAGGGTAGAAAGTGTAACTTTTCGATTTTAATTGTTTTTCAGTTAGTCCCTCCGTTAGTTTGTTAGTCTCCCCGTTAGTTTCTTAGGTTTTTGCTCCATTAGTCCTTGGTTAAGTTTTTAATTAAGTTTATTAATTTTAATTAGTATTTAGGTTTGATTTTTAATTAGTTTAATTAAACTTTTATAAAAAGATAAAAAAAATAGGGCTTTTATTTTTAATAATTTTCGGCAACTTTTCTTTATTTAGTGAAATTTTAGTTTACATTTTAGGGATTTAAAATTAGTTTACTTGCTTAATTGTCATTATTTGTTGCTTCTTAATTTCGTAGTAATAGCTTATCCAAAATATCTTTGTTCCATTCAAATCAGGATCCGAACCTAAACGTGGTTTCAATTTCACTAGTCGTTGGGGATAACGACCCGGGTGATCATACTTACCCGGTTAAACATACGTATATTATATATATTATATTATTTTTGTAAGTTTTAACTTTTTACCTTAGTTAAAGGTGAATAGTTGGAATTTACCTAAGTAGTATTTTTATTATATATTTTATAGGTACGTAAAACTACGAATCAGTTTTTGGCGCCGTTGCCGGGGACTAGTGTTTACGATTCTTACGTTTTGTGTTTGTTGATTTGGTTTGAAGATCCTTTCATCCTCGAAAGTTTTGTTTTTGCTTCATAATTCAATAAAAAAAATTATAAAATATAAAAAGTAAAAAAAAATATTTTCCTTTTCTTTTTAGTATAAGTAAAAGATATAAGTAAAAAAATATAGAAAAATCAAAAATATAAAAAAATCTTCCTTTTAATTAAAGAAATAAAAATCACCAATTGGTAAAAATACCAAAATATAACATTCTCAACGGAGGTGTTATCATTTCAATTTCCGGTGAACTTGTTGGTTCCCAAATCGTAATCAAAGATTTAACACTTGCCTTTTGTGTCTCTACCAAGTACGGCTCACCTTGAAAAGCAATTTTCAAGAGCTACCGTGAAGTAGTTGATTATTTGGTTTAAGTCTCTTTCGTGTAACCGTTAAAAATTCGTAAAAAAATATATATATAAAAAAAAATAAAAAAAAAAATTAGTGTAAAGTTTTGCTTTTTAATTGTTAGTTTTTCTTTTTATGCGCACTCGTTCGCAATCTCGAAGACGTCGACAACAACAAACTCTTCCGGTTGTTGAAAATTTTGATTTAGAAGAACCAATTGTTGAACAAAACATTGTTCCAATGGCCGACAATCGAACAATGGCCCAAATGTTACAAGCACCCATCGAGGGATATGAGGATGCTATAGTTGTTCCACCGATCAATGCTAACAATTTCGAGCTTAAACAACCTTTAATCAATCTTGTGCAAAGTAATAAATTTACGGGTAGACAAGATCCTCACAATCACCTTCGATTTTTTAACAAGGTCACTTCAACGTTTAGACATCCAGAAGTTCCGAACACTTCGGTAAAGCTTTTGCTTTTTCCTTTTTCTCTAGACGGTGAAGCCCGAGATTGGTTAGACAAGGAACCTCCTAGATCAATTCTCACATGGGACGACCTTGTTTCAAAATTCATAAACCAATACTTCCCACCTTCAAAAACCACTTACTATCGGAATGAGATCATTACTTTTTATCAAAAACCAAACGAAGCCTTTAACGAAGCATGGGAATTTTAAAGGACTCCTTCTCAATGTCCTCACCATGGCTTTTCCAGAACTTGGAACCCGCCTCCCCCAACTCCGTACATTTTACAATTCTTTGAAATCAAACGAGCAAGATGCCTTAGATTCTGCAGCAGGTGGCAAATTTCTAGATAAGATGCCTCAAGAAGGTTTTAGCGATATTGAAAGTCAAGACAAAAGTTGTATCAGAAGTCGATCCAGAAGTCGTGCTAATGATTCAAGAGTGAGTACGGATGCTCCTCTTTCTAATTCTTCACCTTCTAATAATTCTTTCGATATGCAACAAATAGCCGCTTCTCTCGAGGATAAGATGACTATCAAGATGAACCAAATGATGAATCAAATGAAAGCTTTAGTTGTTACTACTCCTGCACCCGTCAAAGCAGTTGAGGAAGTTTGTGTCACTTGTGGATCAAATCACCATTTTAACCTTTGTCCATTAACTCGAGGTGGAAATGATTTTCCCGTATTTCATGACAACATCCAACAATTTCAACAAACCGCAGCTGTTGGTAATTTTCTCCAAAGAAACCAACCTTCCAATTTGGCAAGTCAAATGAAACCACCGGGTTTCAATCAACCGAATGTCCAAAACAACCAAAACCGTTATCAAGGAACCAATTCTAATTTCAACCAAAACCGTGGAGGAAATTTTAATCAAAACCGTCAAAATCAAGTTTATCAAGCTCCACCATACCAACCACCAACCAATCAACCACAAATCAATCAAGTTTTACCTTACCAACCTCCAACAAATAGTGTTTTGAAAACGGATTTTGAAAGCTACGTCAAAGCAAATGATGCGATATTAAAGAATGTGCAAAATCAAAATCAAGGTTTGCAAAATCAAATGGCAAATGTTACAAGTTTGTTAACAAGCCTTTGCACCAAGTTTGATGATTTAGGCAATACCAACCAAGCTTCAAGTTCAAGTTCTTTACCTAGCAATACCATTCCAAACCCAAGAAATGAAGCCAAGGCAATTACAACTCGTAGTGGTGTTTCATACGATGGACCTCCGATTCCACCGCCGGTGGTGGAAAAGGAAAGTGAGGTGACAAAGGATACGGAGCTACCGAGCACCGAAGACATCCAACCTCCTCCATTCGTCCAAGAACAACCCAAAGACAAAGAACCAATCGAAGAACCTTCTTTCGTTGCCAACAAAGCCAAACCTAATTTGCCTTACCCTTCAAGACTTGCAAAAGAGAAAATTCGTGAAAAGGATGATATCCTAGCTTCAAAGTTTATGGAAATCTTCCGTAATCTTCACTTTGAGCTAAGTTTCGCGGATGCTCTCATTCATATGCCAAAGTTTGCTCCGATGTTTAAAAAGATGCTTAATAACAAAGACAAGTTGATCGAATTGACCAAAACACCTTTGAATGAAAATTGTAGTGCGGTTGTCCTTAAAAAGCTTCCAGAAAAGCTAGGTGACCCCGGTCGATTTCTCATTCCTTGTGATTTTTCAGAGTTCGATAGTTACTTAGCCCTTGCCGATTTAGGTGCTAGTATCAATCTCATGCCTTTATCCATTTGGAAAAAGCTTCAACTCTCAGGCCTAACCGAAACAAAAATGGTATTAGAATTAGCCGACCGTACAATTTCCAAACCAACCGGTGTAGCTGAAAATGTTTTTGTCAAAGTAGGGAAGTTTTACTTTCCCGCCGACTTTGTTGTTCTTGATTTTATAGCCGATCCTCGAGTACCGTTGATACTCGGGCGACCCTTTCTTAGGACGGCTCATGCTTTAATCGATGTTTACGAAGGAGAGATTACTCTTAGGAATGATGATCAATCGTTAACCCTTAAATGTGGTGATACACCTTCCATTTCATACAACAATCTCGAATCATTGAAGAAGGTTGATCTAATTGATGTCACTTGTGAAGAGTACTCACAAGAAGTACTTGGATTTTCCGATTCCGTTGCTTACAACAATCCTTCTCCGTACTACGATCCGATTGTTTCCACTTCATCTCCAACACTTACTCCTTTTGATGAAAGCGATTTTCTACTCTTTGAGGAAGCCGATGCTTTTATAGCAATCGATGATGAACCAGTTTCACCAATTTTCAATGCTACGTACTATGATCCCGAGGGTGACATCCTCATTCTTGAGGCACTTCTTAACAATGATCCATTACCTCACCCAAACCAAGGAGATTATTCACCTGGAATTCAAAAAGATCTTAAAGTTGTTGAACCAAAGAAGTCTTCACTCGAATATGCTACTTCTTATGAACCAAAAGTTGAAATTCCCGAAGTCGAACTTAAAGAGTTACCTCCGCATCTCGAGTATGTGTTTTTAGAGGAGAATAACAAGCTTCCAGTGATAATTTCAAAAGATTTGAGCCAAGAAGAAAAAACCTCACTCATCAACGTTTTGAAAAACCGAAAACAAGCAATTGCTTGGAAACTTTCTGATATCGAGGTTAGATCCAAATTTTGCTCAACACAAATCCTTTTAGAAGATGATTACCAAACTACAGTGCAAACATCAAAGGAGGGTTAACCCTAAATCCACGACGTCATCAAGAAAGATGTGAAAAACTTCTTGACGCTGGATTGATTATATCCAATCTTGGATAGTCCATGGGTTAGTCGGTCCATTGTGTTCCTAAAAAGGTGTATGATCGTTGTCACAAACGAGAAATGAGCTGGTGCCTCAAGATTATACGGGATGGAGAGTCTGCATGATTATCGAAAGTTACAACGACAAGCAACTTGTTCCAAGACCATTTTCCGTTACCATTCATGGACCAATGTTAAAGAGATTAGCCGGCACGTGTTTTTTTGTTTCTTAGATGGTTTTTCAGGGTATTTCAAATTCCCATCTGAATTAAAGATCAAGTGAAAACTACTTTCAGTGACCGTGACGGTACTTTCGCGTACCGTCGTATGCCATTCGGTTTGTGATTGCTCCGGGAACTTCCAAGTTGCATGATGGCATTTTTCTCGACTTGATAGAAAAGACAATGGAGGTTTTTATGGACGATTTTTCTGTTTTTGGGGATTCTTTTTCCACATGTATTGCAATTTAGATAAAATGCTTAAATGTGTGAAGATACCAAAATTTGCACTAAATTGGAAAAAGAGCCATTTCATGGTTAATGAGGGCATTGTTTTAGGACATAAGATCTCTAGAAAAGGAATTGAAGTCGATAAGGCTAAAGTTGATGAATTTCTAAGCTACCTCATCCCAAGGCACCGTCAAAGGATTTCGTAGTTTTCCTCGGGCTTGAAGGATTCTATCGGAAGATTTATCAAAGACTTTCCATAAATCTTCGACCCATGACTTCATCTCTTAGAGAAGAACACTCCCTTCATTTTTTCGGAAGATTGCATTCTAGCCTTTCAAACATTGAAAAAGAAGTTGACCGAAGCTCCAATTCTCATTGCTCCAAATTGGGACCAACCTTTTGAAATCATGTGCGATGCAAGTGATTATGCAATCGGTGCGGTTCTAGGGCAGAGAATTGAGAAGCATTTTCGACCAATTCATTACGCTAGCAAGACAATGACTGAAGCAGAAACGAATTATACAACAACCGAGAAGGAGATGCTTGCAGTTGTTTATGCTTTCGAGAAGTTTCGATCATATCTAATCATGAACAAAAGTGTTGTTTACACGGATCACTCCGCATTGAAATATCTCTTCAACAAGAAAGACGCCAAAGCACGTTTGCTCCGTTGGGTCTTACTTCTTCAAGAATTTGATTTTAAGGTTATCGATTTACTATGGAGCTGTAGTCTATGCAGCGTTCACCTCTTCCTTTGTCGGAAAACCCTTACGAATAATTTTCTTGATCCAAAAGGGAGATTACGAGTCTTTTCCTTTAGGAAACTTTAAGTGTGTTCAACTTCCAAAGTCCAAAGTACCCCGTGGTTCGCACGACTTTGCTAAACTAACCACGCGGGGATAATTCATTAAAAAAGGAATGTCGACTCAAGAGATAAAACATGACTCTTTTAAAGATGTAAAAAATTATTTTTGGGATGGCCCTTTTCATTTTCAAGGACTTGTGCGGAATCATTTAATCCGAAGGTGTGTAGATGGCAAAGAAGCTCTCGATATTCTCGAAGCTTGTCATTGTGGACCACTGGGGGACACTACGGGTGCCAACTTTACGCAAAAAGGTTTTTATGCCGGTTTTTATTGGGCCTACCATTTATACAGGATGGCTTTCGAATTAAATCAAAATCCTTGTGATGCTTGTCAAAGACAAGGCAAAATCTCTCAACGGATGAGATTGCCTCAAATGCAATACAAGTTTGTGGATTTTCGATTTATGGGGAAATAGATTTTATGGGGACTTTTCCATCATCCAGGGGTAACAAATATAATTCTAGTTAGCCGTCGATTATCTTTCAAATGGTTGAAGCGAAACAGCGCTCCCCACCAAACGATGCTGGGTAGTTGTTAAGTTCTTGAAATCCCTTTCTCCCGATTCGGTGCTCCGAGAGCAATCTAAGCGATCGTGGGACCCAATTTTTGTACGGGACAAATTTGATTAGGTTTATTCTAAATTTGTATCCCCATCGTCTGTCGACTCCTTACCTCCCTCAAACGAGTGGTCAAGTTGAAGTCACGAATCGAGGTCTCAAAGAATTTTGGAGAGGAACGTAGGAGAAAACCGTGCACTCATTGGTCCGACAAACTAGATGATGGCATTATCGGGCTTTTAAACGCTGGGGATTACAAAAGACTCCATTGTTGTACTCCGTTCTATGGTTAGTCTATGGAAATGCGTGTTCACTTACCAGTTGAACTAGAACACAAGCATATTGGGCTCTCTTAAGCATGCCTAAATTCGATTTAAAGACCGCGGAGCGGATCATCGAAAGCTTCAACGCAATGAACTCAGCGAGCTTCGTGTTTCAAGTTTTGAGATTCTCTAATCTCACAAGGAGAAGACAAAGAAGGCTACACGATTCAAGAATAAAGAACCGAATCTTCAATATTGGTGATCAAGTCTTGCTTTTCAACTCCCGATTAAAGATTTTCTCCGGAAAGCCCAAGTCTCGATGGTCCGGACCTTTCACAATCACCGAAGTTTATCCTTATGGCACTGCCAAGCTGTCTCATGCCGATGGTTCTAATTTCAAAGTCAATTGCCACCGTTTGAAGCATTACTATGGAGGGGATACACCACCGTTGGTTATTCCGGACCTCCAGACTTTCCCTAAGGACAACTAAATTCAGGGATCGAGTCGAGCTTGCGACTCGGTAACCAAAAACAAGCCGCTTCGTGGGAGTTCACCCCATGCTTATCCTTTCTAATTTCTTTCTATTATCTGTGAGAAAGATTCGGGTTGTGAGATTAAATGGGTTACTTATACATAGCTCTTTATGATTTTTTTTATTCTTGATTTGAGACTTGCGCTTAATAGTATTACTTTGTGTTCTTATTATTTTATAGTTTTATCTTTCTATAGTACATTATTATGTGAACATTTTACAGTTACGGGGGGGGAAAATAAATTCATCAATATTTCGTTAAATTTTGGCCCCTCAAGAATAAACATCAAGTTCTGCCACTATCTAGCCACAAATTCCATCGCTCGGAATCCAATAAAAGGCAATAAATTATAAAAAGAGAAACACCTATATACATTTATTGTGTGGCTTGTGGTCACGGGAATAGCACAAGGAACTAGGGCTGAGCAACGGGTCAAATTCGAATCGAACTGACTCAAAACGAAAATCGACTTTGAGGAAAACGTGAACCGAGAACTGAACTGAAGTTAACATAGCGAAATGAAAACCGAACCGATGTTAGCTAGCAAAACGGTTTAGATATTTTGTGCATTTTTTTGTTTGAGTCAAACCGACCAAACTGAGTAAAAACCGAAACCGAAAAACCATCATTATATAAACCGTAAACCGAACCGAATAAGGTCGGTTGGTTGGGTTCGACCCGGTTCGCTCGTTCAAGAAACCCATTTTTTTTATTTTCATTTCGCGAAACAAAGCAATTGCTAATTGGCCTGATGAGTACCCCAGGCTTTGAAAGCGTTCATCCATGTATGCCTCGTGTATTCGGAATCTTAAATTCCATATCAAGGTAATCAATGCTTTGAGAATTATACAAAGATTAATATCAACGCCTTCAGCCATCCACACTTTTAATTGCATTAACTGAAATTAATCATCAAGAATATGAAGTGTTTTTGAAAATACAAACCATCATGAAATAATTGATAATTTAACCTCCTCATGCATATATAAACGGGAATCGCACATAAAAAGGTATAATTCTTATGCTCAATTTCAATTAAAGGTACTCATCTTTTTTTTTTGTCATTTTTTAAGGGATCGATCTTTGTTTTTGTTACAACATTAGGAAATTAACAGGTTTTTCGGTTTTATTTTCTACGATCGTTATTTTATTATTGCATCGTTAGTCCCTTTATTTATATATTTATTATCTAGATCTGGACCCGTCCAAAACGACCCTTTATATCACATTTTCACGACTCGGGTACTAAATAGATTTTATGCGAAACGACGTTTCGGACAACTTTTTAATTTTTTAACCGAGACCATAATCTCAACAGAAAATGACCAAAATGCCCGACGGGATTTCTGCCTGAAACTTATCTAATTTTATAAACTGCAGAAATTTGACTTTCGGTTTTTGAACCGCTATCATGTGATTTTAAGACTAAAAAACCTTGTGGCAATGTTAAAAATTAATTCCGAACAACTTTCATGTTCACCGGACGGCTTTAACGGACTCAACAGTGCTCAAATCGGTACGTTTTCAAATCTGGCAAGCTTATACTTTTTTATACTCGTTTTTCTACATGTTTTTATCCGGTTTTATACCCTTTATATAGACACTTTATACACATCATTTTTTACAGTTTTATACATTTTTTATACACACGTTTTTATACACACATTTCTATACACGTTTTTCTACATAGCTTTATCACGATTTTATACTACATTTTTATAACGTTTCTATACAGACACATTTTTATGCATTTTTTTAAAAACGTGGATAAAAATGTGTGTAAAAACGTGTATAAAAATATGTGTATATAAATGTGTGTTTAAAAACGTCGTCTATAAAAATATGTGTATAAAACCAGGATAAAATCTGTAGAAAACACGTGTATAAAATGTAATAAGCTGGCAGATTTGAAAACGTCCCGATTTGAGCAGTCGAGGGCCGTTAATAGCCTTTCAGCGTAAATGAAAGTTGCTTCGGAATGACATTTTACTTTGCCACGAGGTTTGTTAGTCTTAAACATCACATGATTAGGGGTCAAAAACATGAAAGTAAAATTTCTGCGTTCTCTTATTAAAAATTTAATAAGTTCCAGTAGAATTCCACGTTAAAGGGCATTTTATACATTTTCTGTTGAGATTAGGTCTCCGTTTTTTTAAAACTAAAAAGTTGTCCGGAAACGTTCGTTAGCATAAAATCTCTTTAGAACCCGAGTCGTTGATAAATAATTTAGTGGGTCGACCCGACCCAAACCGTTTGACCCATGACCCGTTAGACCCATTTTCAAAACATGACATATTTGACCCATGACCCATTTGACCCATGACCCAAACTAACCCAACCCAACCCATTTGCCACGTCTACGCATAATGCTCATGCTTAAATTAATGAATATCTTTCAAGAGCGAAGGTCGATCTTCCGAACAAATAGCTAAAAAACTTTTGCTGGTAAAAGTTTTGTGAATAAATCTGCGAAACTGTCAATTGATCGAAGTTGACAAACATCAATAACACCATCGTTTTGTAGATTGTATGTTAAGAAATTTTTTAAAGAAATGTGTTTTGTTTTGTCTCCTTTGTTACACCCTTTCTTGATTTTAGCTATACACGCCGCATTGTCTTCATAGAATAAGGTTACATGCGGTTTTTCGTATGTAATTGGTATTAAGTACATCTTATCGTATTCTCCAACAACGTGAATTCCATCACACTTTTTTCCATGTCTTTTATATCTTTAACTAGTTTACATGTAATCGTGGGATTATTTCCATTAGAACTCAATGAGAAGTTCTCGTGTTGCGTCCCTGTTTTAGCTCATATGGTTGAGATGTAGGAATCACCTACATCTCAAATGTGTTTTTAAAGTAATATATTTATCAGTGTATTAATCCTTTTAAAAAAAGATAAATTTGCAACGAATCTTTTTATTAAACATGTTGTTGGTCTAGGTTGAAAGGAGCTTGGTGATTAAAGTGGAGCAAAAAGATTATTTCATATGCATCATAAGATATACCGCCGCTAATGTTTTACAGATTTTATCTTAATTAGTTAAATGATATTAAAAGTAAAGAAAACACATGTGGATTGTTGGGTACAATGGCTAAGGGTGTGTTTAGTTGGGGAAAAATATTTAATTTTTTCAAGAAAATTTTCATTTGAGAATGTAAAAACAGAAAATTTGTTTAGTCGCATTTTTTTTCCAATATTTAAAAAAAATGAAATTCTCATTTTCTTAATTTTAAATAGGAAAAACAGAAAATCACATTTTACTATTCTCAATTTCTAAAAGGAAAAATACAACTCCCATCTAAGCAGGTTTTCAAAATTCTTAACTCTTCTCTAGAGAAGAAAAACAATTCCCTTCTTTAAGAATTTAGAAACAGAAAAACATGAAATTTTTTCTACAACTAAACACCACATAACATTCTCACTCTTTATTCAAGAGGTTTAGGGATCGAATTCAAACCAGTCAAACTGTTTGAATTTCAAAAGTGGAGAGGCCATGGCGATTTCAAAAGATTCTCTTCATTTGATCGATCTTCTTTAGCTTGTTTGATTATCATTCATCAAATAACGCTCGATTTAAGTGATCTAATCTTGATTAATGCTCCCTTAATTCATAGATCAGATTCGACGTATTTTTTAGGGTTAGGGTTTCGGATTTTTCGATCCTCTAATTCCGATTGAATATCATTCATTTGATTTTTGAGTTTTTAGGGTTGGTTCTTTTTGATCGGGTCCTTAATTGTTCTTTATTTGATTCGACATAATCATTAGGTTTTTGGGTGTTCGATTACTGTTCCATTGGTTTCAAGATAATTTTCCTTTTTTCTTATGGCGGCTAGGGCTCGCAGTAACGTCGACCACACACGGTTGATCTCCAAATCTATTTTTGTTACGAATTTCCCGGACAACACTACATCTAAAGATCTATGGGAGGTGTGTAAAGGTTATGGGACTGTTGTTGATGTTTTCATTCCTGATCGCAAATCGAAAGCGGGGAAAAGGTTTGCGTTTGTTCGATTTATTAAGGTTGATAATGTTGATCGACTTGTGGGTAACCTGTGCACTTTATGGATTGGCCGCATGCATTTACACGCAAATGTTGCTCGGTTTGATCGTCCTCCAATCCACTCCTCTCGGCCAAATATTTCAACTAGACCTGCTGCTAATGGGGCTTCTTCATTTGCTTCGGTTTTAAAAGGTAACCCTAATACTTTTAATCATATAGCCTCGTCTCCTGCCATGGTCTTGGATGATGAATGTGTGGTGGAACGTGACCTTGATAATTTTGTTATGGGGGAAGTCAAGGATTTTTCTTCAATTAATAACTTACGCGTTCTTTTATCGAATGAGGGTTTCCAGCATGTGAGGCTTGCGTATTTGGGTGGCCTATGGGTTATGATTGAGCTGACATCGGTCCAGACCAAAATGAGATTTATGAAACATGTTGGTGTTGCGTCTTGGTTTAGTCAATTATGTAAGGCCCAGCCGGATTTTGTATCTAGGGAGCGGATTGTTTGGATTGATATAGAGGGAGTCCCTCTACACGCCTGGTCGCGACCTACTTTCTCTAAGATTGGGTCCCGTTGGGGTGAGGTGATAGAACTTGAAGATAACAAGGAGGATTGTTTTGCTCGTAAACGTATCTGTATTAAGACGAAACTTGAGGACAATATTCTTGAGAAATTCAAGATTATTGTTCGAGGCAAAA
>BQNB010029319.1:0-11670 GCA_026074375.1 Tanacetum coccineum | reverse complement strand
TTCATCATCAAGTAGATCATCACACCACTTGGTTATTTGTCACTTAAAGTTTTAGAAACATCAAAGAAGCCAAGATAACAGTATTCACCTCCCCCCCTACGGTTCTACACTATCAAGAAACTTAAGTGTTGTAGATTTGTCCAGTTACAACTTGCTACTTCTAAATGATCCAAAAATGTCAGGGGTAAGATGAATGAAGTTGCTGATATACTTCGTCAATCTACCAAGCATCATATGCAGCTGATCATGTATATATAACAGATCCTCCTATCCATTGTCAAGATTCCTACAGATCTTCTTCTAAATATTGTGACGGTAAAAAATCTCATGACTATGGTCAACAAAACCTCTGCTGACATGACTGAGTTGGTTGAGCTAGTTTCTAGAATTGTGTGCAACATAGATACATTACCACCACCTTTCAATGCTGCTTTTAGGGGGAAGAGCGCACAACCTGAGCCATTAAAGGATAAAAAGGTCAAGTCTCCTTTCGTGGACTCTGATGAAGAAGATCAGCCTATCACTCCAGCAAATGTAGCTGACGTACCAACTCAGAGGGAGCCACAAACTAGTGGCTCTTTAGCTGATGAAAATCCTTTGGCAGTGGTGATACACTCAACTACTGAACCTAAAGTAGTATAACCACGAGTTCACAACTCAACTCTTTAGCCCAGGTTAGTCTCAGTACACCCCCACTCCTCCAATCAACAAAACTGGCAAAGGAAAAGGCAAAGCCAAATCCTCTGATGAGTTACCAATAAAGATGATCATGCCAGTGATGGAACAAGGTTGTTCAACCCAGACTTGTCTATTCTAAAAAGGTTCAGAACCCCTAGTGAAGCCCCAATGACTCTTGAAGAAGTGGCTCATCAGTTACAAGAGATAAAGAGACTACCAAATCTCAAAGCAGCAAAGGATAAATCTGAGAAGGCACTTCAAAGGATAACTCATGATTAGCGTATAGCTCAAGAAAAAGAACATACTGAGCTTGAGGCTAGGAGAAAACAACAAATGGATCAAACAAGAGCTGAGTACACAAGGTGTATTGAGATAATGGATGACAACCTTCCCATAACTAAGTTCAAGTACCACATTGATAAATCATCCAAGAAGGAAACCTAGACAATCACAAGGAATCATCAACCATTAAAATACAAGGTTTACTTTGATTTCAAATTGAAAATGCTTGGATTCAATGAATGGCTAAAACTGCATGATTTGGCATCCAAGAAGAAAGGCACTTACAATGATCAACTGATGAAGAATCTTCAAGCAAAATTCAAGTGGGTCAAGGAGACTGCTGAGAAACTAAAGATTCCTCCTCCCTATCACCTGACTTTAATCGAGCTTACATCAACCGAGAAGAAAAGGAAAAGGATAATGGAATTGGTCAAACAAGTATTCCTTGATAAAGAAGTTGTAGTAGATTAAACGGAAAGAAACGTGGCTCCCCTCTAGGTATCATAATTGGTAATCATGGGCAAGTACTTGAACACCCTAAGCCTGAGATCTTATTCTTCAATACAAACACTGACTTAGGATTCCAAAGGATTAGTGAGTATGAGCTTGCTACCACTGTTCAGCTGTTAAGAATGCACAACATCATCATTCAAGACTCTGACTATGCAAGGGATGTGGCTGCTGAGTTGATGTTGCTGATTAAGTTAAGGCACGACTATGTAGAGGCAAAAGATATTGCAACAAAGAACTTAGATGACTATGAATTTTAAACATTTCATGTAACTTATTAATGAAAAGTTCTTATTTTGTTTTTTTTACATGTATTAAAATTATGTGAAAAAAGAAGCTGTGTACTCACTTACAATAATTTAAACTTAGCATAATTTATATTCAAATAGGGGGATATTGTTGAGACAATAGAGTGCCCAATTTTCTATGCCTAGATTTAAATATAAATTAGTCTAAGTGTTGAGACTCGCTGATGTTTTCAGTGAGTATAACTTTAGTGATCAACCTCAGACGTATTCATGTCAAAGACATTGTCAAAGAAGTCGAAGATTACTTGAAGACATACCCGTTTGAAAAGTTATATATTGTGTTTCATGCATATCTCTTGTATTTATATTTTCATTTAGACGTGTAAATTGAGACTTTCACTAATCTTACTCACCTCAATAGTCTATTTATGACTAAAATTTGTATTTTTTCCTGCATACATGATGACACCTATGTCTTTCAACTCTACACAATATTTTCAACATAAGTCTTGATTACTTCACGCTGACAGATAGTCAAATCGATAGTCTTCGTTCTCTTTATCTACCTTCCTGATTTGGAGTTTAACCTCATACTCGATTGCATATGCTTCAGGAGAACTCGAGCGCGACATGTTGGTGATAAGGACCAGGTGTCAAAGCTTCTTCTATATTCGATGGCATTGGTTTGTAAAGCTGAAGCCGCGTGAGAAGAAGATTTTGTGCACATATATCTCAAACTATGAAGAAAATATAAGCCCGAACCGAACTAATGACCGTGACCGAATATGAGCAAAAGCATAACCCGAAAACCAGACCGAAATTTGTTCGGTTTAATCGGCAGGTTAAGCTCGGTTTGATTCTTTGCGCATTCTATCATCTACTCCCTCTGTCCCAAAATTATTGTCCACAGACAAGAAATACAGAGTTTAAGAAAAATACATTAATTACTTATTTGGTTTTACGAAAGCAAAAAAAAGACAGTTTTTAGCCTTTGATATTTAATTGTGTTTTCTTTTATGTTTGTAAATACCCAATTTAAACCTAAAGGTTAATATGATAAACTTAAACAAATCTTATACTATAGTATTAATTTTTGGGACGTTTCATATTTAGACAGTTTCATTTTTAGAAGAGGACAATTATCGATTGCATATGCTTCAGGAGAACTTCGAGCGCAGACTTGTTGGTGATATAGGAACCAGGTGTCAAAGCTTCTTCTATATTCGATGCATTGGTTTGTAAAGCTAAGCCGCGTGAGAAGAAGATTTTGTGCACATATATCTCAAACTATGAAGAAAATATAAGCCCGAACCGAACTGATGACCGTGACCGAATATGAGCAAAAGCATAACCCGAAAACCAGACCGAAATTTGTTCGGTTTAATCGGCAGGTTCAGCTCGGTTTGATTCTTTGCTCATTCTATCATCTACTCCCTCCGTCCCAAAATTATTGTCCACAGACAAGAAATACAGAGTTTAAGAAAAATACATTAATTACTTCTTTGGTTTTTACGAAAGCAAAAAAAAGACAGTTTTAGCCTTTGATAATTAATTAGTGTTTTCTTTTATGTTTGTAAATACCAATTTAAACTAAAGGTAATATGATAAACTTAAACAAATCTAACTATAGTATTATTTTTGGGACAGTTTCATATTTAGACAGTTTCATTTTTAGAAGTAGACAATTATCGATTGCATATGCTTCAGGAGAACTCGAGCGCGACTTGTTGGTGATAAGGACCAGGTGTCAAAGCTTCTTCTATATTCGATGGCATTGGTTTGTAAAGCTGAAGCCGCGTGAGAAGAAGATTTTGTGCACATATATCTCAAACTATGAAGAAAATATAAGCCCGAACCGAACTGATGACCGTGACCGAATATGAGCAAAAGCATAACCCGAAAACCAGACCGAAATTTGTTCGGTTTAATCGGTAGGTTCAGCTCGGTTTGATTCTTTGCGCATTCTATCATCTACTCCCTCCGTCTCAAAATTATTCTCCACAGACAAGAAATACAGAGTTTAAGAAAAATACATTAATTACTTCTTTGGTTTTTACGAAAGCAAAAAAAAGACTGTTTTAGCCTTTGATAATTAATTAGTGTTTTCTTTTATGTTTGTAAATACCAATTTAAACTAAAGGTAATATGATAAACTTAAACAAATCTAACTATAGTATTATTTTTAGAAGTAGACAATTATCTATACTACATTATAAAGCATTTGGGACAGTTTCATATTTAGAAAGTCTAAAAATTCAGACTTTTCTTTTTCTTTTTATGAAAATTAGTTTTAATCTCCGTGCACGCACGAGGCTTGTACATTATGTTTTTTTAAATATATATATAATTTTTTTTTTATAAGTTATATGAAAGTTTAAGGGGTTATTTGTTTTTTTTTAAGTTATAATAAAATTTGTAAATTTATAAATTTACACCAAACTCTATATAATTTATTTAAAGTTTTATTAATTACCTCATCTTTTTTTCAAGTTTTTGTTTTTATAAATTTGACACATATAATTTTATGTGTTTTTTTTCTCCATCAGATTTTTCCACCAAAATAATGCCAAATTTGGAAATATTTAAGCTTTTTAATTAAACATATATTCAAAATTAATAAAAAATTATAAGCATCATACCTAATAAGGAAATATTCTTTTTTTTAAAATGCAAAAGTCTTCACTTTTCGTTTTCCTTTACTAGGTAAAAGATTTACCCCAAACTCTATATAATTTATTTAAAATTAAACCACTAAAGTTTTATTAATTACCTCATTTTTCTTTCTTCAAGTTTTTGTTTTTATAAATTTGACACATATATTTTTATGTGTTTTTTTCCTCTATCAGATTTTTCCACCAAAATAATGCCAAATTTGGAAATATTTAAGCTTTTTAATTAAACATATATTCAAAATTAATAAAAAATTAGAAGCATCATACCTAATGAGGAAATATTCTTTTTTTTTTAAATGCAAAAATCCTCACTTTTCGTTTTCCTTTACTAGGTAAAAGATATCCCTTTTTAACAAAAAACACATCCATCTCATTTTATGTAACAACCTTTTGTAAAAACTTTTTGTTATGTGCAATCTTGACTATCCATCTTATTTTAAGAAAACACATCTTAAAGACACATGTTTCAGTTCTTAATTAAAAAATCACTTTTACTTTTAAATTGAAATATCTTTTATTTATTTAATTTTCTTATTATTTAATTTCATCATATTTTTTAAAATTTGACCATTCATCTCACTTTTAAATTGAAATATCTTTTTATCTATTTAATTCTTTTACTATTTATTTTCATCGTATTTTCTAAAAATTTTGTGCTCTTTAATTCAACATCAATTTTAATATATTTTTATTAATTTTACTAGTTTTTTTATTTTTAATGTCTCCGTAACCGCTGCTTTGCGTGGGTAACTAATACACCCATTCAAACACAAAGTACAACCAAACCAAAAAACTCCAAAGTACTTCCCATGTGATGTGATCCAACACCCCCAACTCAGTACTTCACTTTTTATACTTTTTCCCCTAAATTTCATCGATATAAAGCTCCTCATCTTTCTAAATTAGGGTTCTTTAATCCGATCGAATTACCACCAAAAAATTAATCTCAATTATAATCATATATACATCTAATCAAAGGTATGCAATTAACATTGATATACTTTTAATTGAATCAATTCTGTTTTTTTTGTTAGTCTAGTGTGATTATTTTATCCTAATTTGTTCTGGGTATAAGTTAATTTGTGTTATTATTGTATTTGCTTAGTGAGTTGTAGTTATGAATAATGGAAATTATGATAGTGGTAAGAATGATAGTAAATTATTGGATGAAAAAAAAGATGAAGGTATTGTAGGGTTAGGATCACCGCCTGCGAATAAAGGACGCGGGTTGAAAAAATGGCGTAGGATACGTAGAGAGTCCAGTAAGGACACAAGTAGCGGTTTTGATAGTAATAAGAAAAGAGGTATGGATGGTTTAGCTGGTTTGGTGAAACAAAAGAGTGAAGGGTCTCGCTCGTCAACTAATGATGTTCTGAATATTGTTGGTTTACCTCGGGGAGTTGACTATTCGTCCAGGGCGGATTCTGAGAATAGTAGGTCCTCGACGGCAGCTAGTGTTCCAAGGCCGAGTTATGAGATGAATGTAGTGAGGAGTTTGAGTGGGAGGAATTCGGGAAGTGGGGTGTTAAAAGATCAACGGGAGAAAAGTCCGAGTGTGAGTAAGAAGGCTAGAGGTAGGAGGATTAAGAAGGAGAATTCAATATCTAGTATGGAATCTGATTCTAGGAGCTCGAATTTTGTGTTTGCTCAGGGTGTGAATTCTGGTAGAAGTAATGGTAGACGGAGTGGGAGGTCGGGGATTTATGAGGAGAATGATAGCGATGATGCTCGGAATGGTGAGGGACGTTTAAGTGAGGGAGGGTTTGTTGCGTTTAGTAAAAATGAGGCTGACTCCGGAGATTTATCACGTGATGAAAAGGTTGATGATGATCATGTGGGGTCAGGGGATCGGAATGCTTTGGTTGATTCTATTATGCCGTTGCATTTGGCTCAAGAAGCGCTTGAGAGAGGTACTGTTTCGTCCTCTATGTTTATACTTTTGCTATCATCAGATTGCCAATATATTTACATTACAGTTTAGAAGTTCATCTTTCAAATAACACGATTTTAAGCACAATTGTAGGAAATTCGTGTCTTCATTTTTTAGTTCTACTTGATAGGTTGCATAGTGCTAACGAACCCATTGTTTCATCTTTCTATTCATGCTACAAGTAGCTATGAATGCAACTGTGAGTTGTGAACTTGAGTACATGTAGTGACTTCACGTTGGGCTTTAATTGTTGAATGGTATAAGGTTACTAATAACAATGATAACCCACAGAGAGCTTGCTAGTACAACCAGTTTTAGGTTTTTGTTGTTGCACTACTACTGAATTATTATGGTTTCTTTTTTCCTCCTTAATTTGTATTTTGTAGAAGTGGAATTTTGGCCGTGTTTTTTTAATGGGTTGATTTGAGTTGTGCTTTATATTTAACTAGTTAAATGTGGTAAATCAAAACATGTGGCTAAATGGGGAATGAAACTCTCCTGAGTGTATCATCAATGCTTATTGATATTTTTTTGCTCAAAGATATGGATTAAGATTGTATTTGTAATGATAATCAAGTAGTTAACATGTTAATCATATTTAAAAGTTTAAAATAGTGGATAACATAATGTTAGCGGGTGAACCTAACTCGACCCGGCCTGTTGCAGCTTTATTAAAGATGACCTGTTTAAAAACGTGTACATGTTACCAACCCGTCGACCTTCACCTCTAGTAATTCATTTTTTCTAACTGCAAAGAAGAAATCCAAGTTAATAATGCTAAGATTTTTGGCGAATCTCATTATCCGCGCAGTATTCTGTCCTTCTAACAAGGGAGATGATGATATGTGCCCTTATCTTTTGTCTTTTTTTATCTTCTGCCTTATATTAAGCAAGTGTTATCACTTTATCTATAGGGGCTGTTTACTTTTTGCTTAATGGCTGTATGGTAACAATTTCCTTTTCAAACAGATGCAACTTTTTGTTTCTTTTCTACTTAATACAAATGGGGATCCTGAATATGGATGGGTGCCAAAAACCAACTTGTTACCAAACAGACACCACTAAAAGACAATTAGAGACCATTTGACCCTCCTTTCACTTTTCACCTTTACCAAACTTCTTTCTTTTCTCCCTGTCAACCTTTGACAGTTCTATCATTGCACCACCACCACGTCACCAGTCCGGCAGTCCGCAGCTACCTCTACTCTGTTGCTCAACCGCCGACAACACCCCTTCTTTTAACAGCTCAACTCCTTTGTTTTCTAGAAGCCTAGATAGAAACACCCCTTGTATATAAAGTTTGATTTGGGTTTATATTCTGTCAAGTTGTCAACTGATTTCAAAATGAAGTTAAATAGATAGCCATGTAAGTAGTCTAGTTGCTTTCTTGACGGTTGACTATCTTAATTGAATTGTTACATCTCGGTCCTTCTTGTGATGGAATTCTAGACTTATCATTTTGTGTGAGATTTTGTTAGGATGTTGGACTTGGAGTGAAAATGATGATCTTTTCTCTTACTTTTCTAGTTACCAAATTTTGTTTGCAATTCACCATCTACGCTTATAAACTTTTGGATATTTAAAATAATAAGAATGGCTTTTCACGAGAAGAAAGAAAAGAATGGTTTATGACAAAAATGGTGAATCAAAGAAAGAGGGTAGAATGGTCATTTGCTGCTAATAAAAAGATATATTAAGCAGAAAAAGAAACAAGATTTTTCTAAACACTTCTTGTTACAAATAACCATTTATCTAGACAGATACTAAATCCAAACAGGAACAAAAAAGGAACAGCCCCTTAGTATTACTATTATATTAATAACATAACATTACTACTCAATTGGACTGAATCTGAATACAACAACAACGATACCCAATCCCGCCTGGGCAGGGTATGGAGAATCTGAATGTTAATGTTTAATATTTTAAATAAACCGAAGTGAAATTATGAACTTTTTAATCTAATCATTCAACTATGCCTCACTAATTATTGTTATTGCGTAGCAGAAGTCCAGAAATTGAGGGATATCGGTTTAGAGGATATTTTGTTATACGATGACTCGGTTCAACCCTCAGGATCAAGCTTTTTAGATGAAGAGTCCCAATCTAGTAAAAGTGTTCAAAAGCAGGACGAGGTTCATATGCAAAACAAGCTTGAGGAGGCCCTTGATATGCTAAAACTTAAGGACACAAAAATCTGTGAGCTTGAATCCACCTTGAGTTTGTTAGACATAAAGACCGAGCATGAGGAAATCTTGACAAAAAGAATTGCAGCTGAACTGGAATATCTAGTAATAATAAAAACAATCGAAAACATGAAGGCAGATCATGTAGGTCAAAGCAATCTTACGGTAAACCTAAAGAACGTAACAGAAGCATCACCAGTACACGCCCAGCTTGAAGTCGAAGATGCAAATAAATTGAAGAAGACGGTACGAAGATACGTTTCTTTTTTTATAATCCAGTCGGTTTTGCTTCTTCTAGTTTTGTATATGTTTGTTTTGAAGTTTAGTTCCCAAGACAAGGTAGTAATACCTACATAATTTTATCAGCATACAGCTCTTGTATCATTATTCAACTTCCACTTGATTAGATATTTTTGATTGATCATAGATCAGTTGTTGATCTTCTTTTGTAATATGACTTTTGTAGCAAATATTAATAGTAATTTTGTTTGTTAAGTTGTGTTTAAGGAGTTTGTTACATGAGTTGCAGAGTTGCAGTTAAACAATGTGATTGTATCCACTCTTTTGATAATTTGGTGGGATAAAAGACATTAGTATAATGTTTAGATTTGTTTATTAGTTGCTTACCATAGATGCCGGACACAGTTGCGATCAAAGCATCGTCATTGGGCAGTTGGACAAAGTTATAATAAAGGTTTATAAGATTGCGTGTTGAAGAATGTCATTTTTCATTCTCTCTTCCCTTTTGTTTCACTTCAACGTCGCATCACTACCTTTTCTTATTTTCTTTATATATCTTTTGTCAAAGCTCGGTAGTACCTTATTTGTTGTTCCTTGTCTTCCCCCAATTTTGTTTATCGAAACTACACAACACGCACCAAAAGTTGAGTTGAGGTCTCAGGAGAACCGATATTTGTTTTTTTATATATATATCAAAAGCGCGCACACATCACACACATAAAAAGGTGCATTGAGGTCTCGGAAAAACCTTCCGTTGTAGAAAGCAAAATGTGAAGAGGGAGTGGAGTGGTATATTCCTCGTGTGGGGAGATCAAGGCTCCCACACCCCTCTCCGAGACCACTCTTATCAATGTTCCATTCACGTGGTAAGCAACAAGGCAGCAAACTAACTGGTTGAGATTCGATCGAGCAACTCGAGTCTGAGCTTGATTTAATCAAGTTAAGCTTTTGTATAATTCGAGCCCATGCCAAAAATAAGCTCTGGAACTTAGGGGGTGTTTGGCTAAGCTTATGAATTGGGCTTATGCTTATGTTATATAAGCAGCTTGTGACTTATATATCATGAGCTCATAACCCTTTGTTAAGTATTTGGTTTAGCTTATATAATTAATAAGGTAAAATGACAAAAAATACATAAAAGAAAAATATGTGTAATTATTAAATGAGGTTAAAAAAGTCTTTTTATATAATATTTTTTATGTAAACGCACCCCTCCTTATATAAGCCACAAAGTTTGGACCTATCAAAACCCCTTTATATAAGCTCATAAGCTCAGTCATATAAGCTTAGCCAAACACTTAGTTTCGGCCTATTTAACACATATAAGTTAATAAGCTCATAAACCCATTATATAAGCTTAGCCAAACATCCACTTATAACTAGCTAGATCTATATAGTTGACACATAATTATTAACTATCAGGTACTCGTGTGTTGCATCGACGGATATCTTACAATTAAAATCTCTGGCGAGAAATGTTTTTCAGTTTTATGTTTTGCGATACAATAACTTTACGAAAGAGGAGAATTATAAGTTTGGATAACTTTAAGCAGTTTCAAACTAACTCATCATAAAACTGTCGATTACTTTCGTGATGTTGCAACAATACTAATGCAATAGCTGTTAACATTATGGATGTATGAGGTCAAATTAGTAGACAACGACATATAGTCGTAAGTGGGTAGGATACAATATCAATTTATCATACAGTTGATTTTGTTCGAAAATTTCAAAATGTGTCTTGATTGGTTTTTGATGACACTGTTACGATTAAATATTTTTTTTCGAACTTCTTAAATTGCTCTAACATTTTGTAATTCTATCGATTTATTTTGTGTATGTATGCTTAACAAATCATAATAATTCAAAATAAATAATAAATGAGGTATTAAAATGTTTGGGTAGAAAACTTAGTAAAAACACGAGTCATGCAGACCCGTGCGTTGCACACGGCTTGTGTCAATTTTTTTTGCATGGTGTGCGTATAATGGTCGCTTGCATCGTGATTTTGTCGAATGTTGATTCCTTTGTTGGATGGGTTATTACCCATACAATTGTAGTGGGGTATTTGAGTTTGACGTGAACGTTTGATCCCTGTATAAAGTTGTCTTTAGATTTGCGGTATCTAAGATGGGCACGTCAATTTAATAGTTGTGATTTTGTTAACTGTAACTGGGGGCGTAACGTATTTCGTAACGGTCTACAGTATGTTGAGAATGTTCAGTGCAAATGTGTCGTAGTAACGGTCGTTTGCAGAAAACTAAGTATTAGGTCCGTAGGTTGTTAACGACAGCCAAGGTTGAGTTAAGGGTGTCCTATTCTTAATTTAAGGTTGTTTTTTATAACTTTATACTTTCCATCATTACCAATAGCAATACCAACAACGACAATCGCAATCCCGCTTATCAATGTCAATTTCATTTTTTTAGCCTCAAGGCTCGCTCGATCAGTGGGCTAGCTCCAAAAATTCTTTAAGAAATAAAAGATTAGCAAAATGCTTGATACACTCACTTTAGTCTGTTTTAAAATGGTGATGTAGCAGCTGATCTGTTATCAAGAACACAACACCCAATATTTTACATTAGTTATAAAATCCAACATTCCGACCCACACAATAAAGAATGATAACAATAGTAAGAAGATACTCAACAATCTGAACCTCCTTTGGCATAAGCATCTGAAGACTACCTCTTGCTGTCATGTAGAAATGATATAACATATTTTCACCTGCTATAAGCCACATAACAGCAAACAATTCATGAAATGAATCCACCAATTTACACACAATATAGTTTAAGAAGATTCATGAGTTGTCCAAAAAGTCAACATCCCTTTATTCAACTTGGATGACCCATTTAGTATTTGACGTAAATTTTATTCAACATCAATATATTATAAACTCAATGTTCATAAATTCAAATATA
>BQNB010029318.1:0-55842 GCA_026074375.1 Tanacetum coccineum | reverse complement strand
GTTCATTAGAACTGGAACATCTGATCTTTAATTTTTAGATAGGTTGTTAGAATTTGATTCAAATTCACATTACAAGCTTTTAAAAAACACAATAAGGTACAACTTATGTAATAAACTGTATCACATTTAATTTGTTTTAAGATGCATCGATGATCCCTATTTGAATTTAACTAAAACTATTTGTTAAATATGAATGTTTTAACTGATTTCGCGTCTCCCACTTTGTGCCGTACAAATAATGTCTCCACATTTTGAGAGCGAACACTACAGCTCCAAGTTCTAAATCATGTGTAGTGTAATTCTTATCATGAATCTTAAGTTGGTATGACACGTAGGCTATGGCTTTTTCTCTTTGCATTAAAACTACACCCAACCCTTTATGAGAAGCATCACAGTAAACCATGAACTTTTCACTACCTTTGGGTAAAGCCAAAATTAATGCACTACACAATTTCTGCTTCAACGGTTAAAATGCAGCTTCTTCCTTTTCACCCCAATCGAACTTCACGCTCTTTTGTGTCAACTTTGTCATAGGCTTGGCAATCTTTATAAAACCTTCGATAAATCATCGGCAATAGCCAGCAAGACTTAGAAATTGATGAATTTCTGTCGGAGTCTTGGGTGATGCCCAATCCTTGATTGACTAAATGTTAGTTGGGTCCACGTGAATGCCTTCACTATCAATCACATGACAGAGAAATTGTACCTTTGAAAGCCAAAATTCACACATTAAAAACTTGACATACAATTCTTCCTTCTTAAGTAATCTCAAAATTAGCTTAAGGTGCTCTTCATGCTCCTTCTTATTGTTGGAGTAGATCAAAATGTCATCGATGAAGACTATCACGAATTTATCCAGATATGGTTTGCACACCCGATTTATCAAATCCATGAATACCGTCAGTGCGTTGGTCAGTCCAAACAGCATCACTTGAAACTCATAGTGACCGTAGCATGTCCTAAACGCCGCCTTTAGAATGTTTTCCTCCTGAAATCTGAGTTGGTGATAACCAGATCTTAGGTCGATCTTAGAGTAGACTCTTGACCCTTGCAACTGATCAAATAAGTTGTCGATTCTTAGAAGTGGGTATCGATTCTTCACTGTAAGTTTGTTTAGTTCACGGTAGTCGATACACATCCGAAAAGATCCATATTTTTTCTTGAAAAATAGAACCGGAGCTCCCCAGGGTAAGGAACTTGGTCGTATAAACCCCTTGTCAGAAAGTTCTTGCAGCTGAGTAGACAGTTCTTGCAGTTCTGACGGTGCTAATCTATACGGGGCTCGTGCTACAAGTGCAGCACCAGGGATTAAGTTGATTTGAAATTCAACTTGTTGCGTCGGTGGTAATCCAGGCAAGTCTTACGGAAAGTCCCATACAATTGGCATGTCTTTAAGTCGCTTCTCCTCCGACTTGTCTTCGGTTTCCTTTTTCGTAACTTGTGCCAGAAAAATTGGCATCCTCCTTGAACATACTTTCGAGTCTCGGTGTACGATATGATACTTAACCTAGGCGCACTTCTGTTATCGCTTCTATTTCTTTAAATCGTTAAGGTTCCATTACCATTGGGGATACTAAGAATCTTTTTATTACAGATGATTATGGCGTGGTACTTTGTCAATCAATCTGTACCGATGATAACGTCGAAACTACCAAGTTCTACGGGTATTAGGGCAATGTTGAGCGGTGGCTTAAGAAAATTTAAGGTGCAACCTCATAGTATTGTATCGGCTCCTATTAGCTTTCCATTAGCTAGTTAATAGGGTACTTAATGCCTAAGGTAGATGGGACGATGCCACTTAGAAGAACAAAAGTTGTGGGCATGAAATTTCCATCAGTTAGGTTATATGTATTTGCAATCATTATGTCTTTTACCTTATTTCATGACCATTAGGAACATGGACGGTGAAGAAATTTCCTAATTTTCTTGATTCTAACCCAACGAATAAGGATAAGTCTATTATGTTCTAAAATCTTAAAATTTGTAATTACCGTGACTCTAGAGAGCATGATTCGGTCTTTTGGCTAAAGGTACAATGTCCCTATATGCTAGGATTGGGAAAATCTACTTAGTTACGACACTTATGACTACAAATACACATGACCGACACAACTCATGAATACACACGCAAAATATTTTCAAAACGTGAATATGGGAATGAAAATATCCCATTGAAATTATAATGAAGAGAAAAGAAAATAGAAGGGAAATGTGAAGATAAGTTGACAAAATTTTAAGGTGACTACTCTCAGCATGGCATGGTCCTTCCTGAATTATACAGAGGTGATCAGGCTATGTATAATTAAGGACTAACGATGGAATACTCATTTCGTCAAACTAGTGTTATGTTTAAAAATTTATATGGTATAAACAATATGGTTTATAAGGTATCAAAATAGTTCGTAAAGACGAATACAAAATAATTTATATAACGACACAAGATTATTATGTATGATTGCGTAAAATAATTTAAGAGGTGATATCGAAATAGTTTATGAGACAATCACGGGACAGTTGACAATGTGATAGTAGGGGTTTATAATCATGGTAACAAGTAGTTTACGAGTTGATAACCAAATAGTTTATAAAGTGACAACGAAATAGTTTATAAAAGACCACAAAATAGTTCATATGATGAAAAAATTGTTTATGGGATAATAGCAAACAGTTTATAAAACGATAGTGAAATGGTTTATAATATGACAATGAAATTGTTTACGAGATGAAACAAGAATAGTTTATAAAACGATAGCAGTGAAATGATTTTTATAAGATAGTAACGATTTAAGGAATAGCTTACATAAATAAATAGAGAAATTAAATGTAACTGACAGAATCGTCATGACACATACGTTAATAGGAAATTTAAAACATACACTCAATACGACGAAATTTATAGAAAAGTACTAATGCGAATATAGTCTAAAAAGACTTTGACTTAGGTCACTAGGTAAGGTGGGAAGGTCTGTTCTTAAGCATTGGTCTTGGCTTAGACAACACTAGAGTTCTCGCGAACTTTTTCCTTCCAAATATGGTTTACTTGGTTCTGACTTCTCAACCTCTGGCATTCATTCCTAAAATGTCCCAGCCTTTCACATTCATAACAAGTAACGGTAGCCTTTCGATTTGCCGATGAGGTCCTTTGTCTTGTTGCAGCAATGGGACTCTAACTATCCTTGGGCATGTGACCAACCTTTTTGCAATTCTCGCACCTCATCGGGCATGGCCCAGTGTGGTGTAGCTTACACTTGATGCAGTTAGGTAAGGTTCCAGCATACCCTTTCTTGTTTCCTGGTCCAGTAGTGTGGGCCCTAACCACTTCACGTCTTTTGTTTTGTTTCCTTTCAGAAGTCTTACTGTGATTAATTCCCCATTTCCTCTCGTTGTTAGCATTCCTGGCTACTGGGGTTCCCTGATTTACAACTTGATTCATTGAGTCGTGAGCCAAGCGGATTTTTGTCTCGTGGACAGCAATAACTTCAATAGCATCAGTAACTCGTTGAGCTACAATCTGGTCAATATCCGCCAAACTCATTCCTTGTCTTGTTGCCGTCATTTTCTTCAAAATCAAAAGAAGTAAAAGAAAGATAAAGTAAGTTGGTTTCCCTAAAGTCGTGTCCCAAAGATGAAATGTTACAAGGTGACGGGTTAAAGTCATGTTCAACTTAATCCGCATGTTTCTAGGTGGCGGTATAAGACGACATAGGAGTTTCAAAAGTATGGGACGGGTGCTCAACTCGCATTCGGGTTCGGACAGTAAGATAACATAGGGTCGAAAGACCGTGACAAGTTTTGATGTTATGTAAAATAGTATATTGTAAATTTATGAAAAAGTTTTAATGACCATCGTATCACTTACGATGTCTTGGGAAATGTTTAGAGACCATTATGCCACTCACAATGTCCTGGGGGAAAGGTCTATTATTTATATAAATAACTTTTATATAAATCAACGAGAAAATATATGTAGGGTAAAATAAACGTAATATAATTATAGAAATGTATTATACTTAATACGCGTATACTTATCAATAGTAATTATATATGTAAGCAAGTAGAAACACATAGGATCACATACTAGTTATAGACCAGAACTAATATACAACCTGGTTCTCTATAACCTTGGCTCTGGATACCAATCTGTCACACCCCCAAACAGGGCCTGGACGAAATAAGTGTTCGGAGGCGTGACATCATAATATTCATCGCATAAGATCAAGGGAACGACCACTATATGGACGTTTGTAAAAGTAAACACCGTTGTAATTGATAAAGATACTTTAAGGCATTACATGATTCAAATGAGTTTAATAGTAATAATGCGGAAGCTTTAAGAAATTGTTTTTAAAAGACAACGGTATTTAATGAAAGATAATGTTCTTGAAAATCCGAGTATGCATGAGACACCACATTGCACTTCAAGAATAGATCCAAGCTAAGCACCTGAGAAAAACATGCTAAAATGTCAACATAAAGTTGGTGAATTCATAGGTTTGAATTGGTAATAAGAATGGACCACAAGTTTGCAAAACGTATGTGACTATTATAACATATACAATATCATATAAAAAGGTATTTACGTTGCACTAAACTCATGACATCGAGGCTCAATGGACTGAAAGCATGCATGTTGCCAAATAAAACTTGCCCTGACAGGTGCCCTAACAGAACAACACCTTAACTTTCGACATGGTATACGTCCGTTGATCTAGTGAGAGCTACTTACTCGTCCTAATAGATCTATTTACAACACTCTCGCTCACTTAACCAGAACGGGCAATTTAGAAATTAACAGTTCATGATAACTCGGGCATACAAGTTTAAACACTACTTAGGCAACACGTAAACATGACTGGGAAATCATAAAGCATTTGTATCCAATGTTTAAAAAGCAAGTAATGTTTCTCACCCCAAATAGTAAGGTAAAATAGTAAAAACAAGGGGCTATAAACTCACCTTAGCAAGATGAGTAAATGATTATCACGTAAACAAAGAACGATACACAATCCTAGCCACGACCTAAAGGGACGACGCGCTTCAAAAATGAGAAATAAATACGAAATGTCGAATAAGACGTTTATATAAGAAATAGACATCCATAAGTGTTTGTGCTTTAGTTTATTTAGTGAAAATGTGTCATTACGAAAGGTTAAGGTTTATCGTTATGTTATGCCATGTTTTATGAAAACTTTCCATTTTCGGAAAGTTACTATTTTTAGAAAGTTTCTATTTTAGGAAAGTTTTAAGTCCCGGGACGTTAATACCGTCCCCTATACTTGTCAAGTCCATAATCCCTTAAACGCACTAGTGAAACCTAAATGCTTACTCTTTTATGTCAATCGCGCTAATACATACTACTTACTATTTTTAGTAACGTTCGGCGATTTCTATTTATCGTCTTTAGAAAACTCCTAACCTTTCCTAATGATGTTCTAATGTTACGCTATTATTTACTAAGGCATTTGAAATCGAAACGGACTCAATACGTTAACATATCTTTTTATATGAAAATTTAGTATCCGATAAATAATTAGACGAAAATAAGGTTTATCTTGCTCATAATGCACTTTGAGTTTAAATCTCGCTAAGGCCAAAAGGAAAACATCATTCCGAGCAACTTTCCTGTTTTATACTTTGGCCGATTCGGACTCAAAGGGGTCCGAATCGTCCGTTTTAACTGCTGATCTGATCGTGTCGAAAATGGTTTTGCCGAAACATGTTTCAAGTTTCATTTAATCATATCTTGGTCGTTTTAAGTTCGATTTAAGTGTTTAATATATGAACAACTATCTATACGAAACGAGCTATCAAAAAACTACTTTCTTAGCTAATGAAAACGTTTTTAAGTGATCAAAAACCGAAAAACAAAATCGGGACAACAACATAGTTTAGTCGAAAATATTCTCAAAATCCACCACAACTTCATAATAGTGCCTAATCTAACATAACTCCATCCATAACTAAACCTTCAGCAAAACCACACTTATGTCTATCCTAATTACATCATCATCATCATTTCAACACACAAATTCACTCATCCTTTCCTTAACAATAATATGAACATCAAAGAAAGCTTAAACTTTATTATTTCACAAACTATCTTGTTTCTTTTTGAAAACTTGCACAAACACAATAGGACACATAAAACTTGATCAAGAACATAAGAAATTAAAGAAGTAAAGAGTGGGTTCAAGAAATAAGCTTACAAGGTTGATGAAGCTTGAGAAATAAGAAATAAAGATAAAAGATTTGGATCTTGAAAAACCTCAAATAATAATCAAAACCCTAACTTATGATCTTAAACCAACCCTTGAAAACCTTAATCAAATACTTGGAAACACCTTAGATGTGAATATAAATGA
The DNA here is from genome assembly GCA_026074375.1 of Tanacetum coccineum. Lineage (NCBI taxonomy): Eukaryota > Viridiplantae > Streptophyta > Magnoliopsida > Asterales > Asteraceae > Tanacetum > Tanacetum coccineum. The sequence goes on along the minus strand of BQNB010029318.1, from coordinate 49,480 downwards.
GCTTGGAATACTTGGATTATAGAGAAATAGAAGCAAAATGAAACCCTTGTATGGGTGTATGTGTGCCGTGAGCTAGGCAAGAGAGGAAGGAAGAAGATGAAATTTTTGTAGGTTGCAAGTGTATGTTAAACCCTAGAATGAATAAAGAGTTGTTTAAATAGGGAAGTGTCTAGGGTTAAGGGGTATGTAACTTGACCAAGTCAATGACTAACACACACTTGAGGTGTGTTGTGTATGTTTCGGTTTTGGTGAGCCAAAAGGGGTCATGGTTAAATTTATGGAACCAAAGTTCAAGTATTAAGCCATGGTTAATACATTAGCTAGTTAATTGGTCAAATGATGCAAGAATAGACAAGTACACATGCTTATATCTATAACTATAACCAAGGATGAGAAACTTTAAGACAAAGGGTCTGGATAAGACAAAACAATATGGTAGAAGACAAAAGATGTAAGAGATGAGTAGAAAACAAAATAATAGCACATGGTTGGGGACCATGGTGGCCCCATTTCATGGGTAGGAGGGGAGGGGGAGGGTTTTGATTACCAAAATATTGAATGTTAAATGAATGTATTAAAATTTTGGTGTATAATGCAAAGGTGGTGAATTTTCGGGGTTCCGTTTAACCTAAAATGCTAAGAACGCGAAACACACACGAACAATGTAAAATTTGCAAACGTAAGTGTACGTAAACTATGTAACACTTTTAAATGATTAAATTAAGAATAATACGAGTGGACTAAACTTTGTCCGGCTTCGGAACGCTTCCAATAACGATTCTCAGTTTTTACGCGGGACAACTTCTTGGATAATTGCCAATTTAACACATAACTTATAAAAATTAAAATCGAGCACATAAAAGGTTAAAATAACGACCTGAAATTTACGGGGTGTGACAACAACAGACTTGACTTTTCGTCTCATATTTCCTTACATTCGTCAATAACAATTGCATAAAAAATTACATATCAATATTTCTCACCTACACCCACTGTGTGTGCTTGACTTTTGTGTAAAAAACCAAACAAATAAAAAATAGATTCAGTTTTTGCCTAAAAACATCTAGAACCGATAATGGAAGACATGTGTGCATCATGCAACAAACCACAAAATTAAGTGGCAGCTTAGTGGAGAAGCGACTAAGCAAAACCCACTAACCTTATTTCAACCCCTTTAAGCCAATCGACTCGGCTCGATTTACGGATAATGTTGGCTCAAGAAACGGCTCCATAGTGCACCCAAGCCGATCCACTCCCTCAAGCTTACCTCCTAGATCTGCGGCTTCACAACAGTACCAACTTCAACTTTACTTGAATAAATGTTACGTATTATAATGTTAAGATATGATACGAAGATGTTTGCAATGGGTGAAGGAAAATGTATGCAAAAGGCTTGCTTAATTAGGCAAGATGGTAGTTAGGCCGATAGAGGACATATCCAACATGATCGATGGATCCATTGCAGATCCGTCGACCCTGCACATGCTCATTTTATGCCCGTTTTAAATAGTCATTCATGTTACGTTTGGGATATTTCTTTTCTAATGATGCGGGGAAATTTAATTTAAGAAAGAGGTATGATGTTAACCTTCATTGTTAAACACTAAGCCTCAAAATGATGAATGATGGTTTTCATGCAAAAACACTTTTGATGCATTTCTTTTTGGTCTTGGATTATTGCCAAAATGGCTAATCCATTTCTACATGCAATAAGTTTTAATACATCCCGAAAGGAAAAGATTCTATCTAGTTGCTCAACGTTGGAATAAAACATTTTGTTCAAAAGCAAAGTGAATTTGTTTTAACAAAAGTAACTAAAACTTTTGTGAAACTTTTTTAAAATATGTAAGGTGTTATAAAAGAATACACGAGTTTCATGCATTGTATATGATAAAATTTTCTTTGATCATTATGCAAGTTTTAACAATTCATACCTTAAGTGATTTACGTCAAATAATAACTATGTCTAAAACTTGTTACTTGAACATTTATTTAATACATTTTATATTTTTTAGTAGCAGAACGCAGAGAAATGGTTAAATAAAGATAGCGTTTTAATGTTATAATTTGAAAAACATTTTCTTTTTTTACTTTCAAAAAAACTCAAAAACACCATAATTTTTTAGTTTCTGTTCATTTCCGTTTCTTTCCTTTCACAAAAAAGTCACGAACATAGCGGTAAAGTTATTTGATTTAATAAAATGTTGCATCTTTAATTTTTAGTTTTGGTTACCAAGGATGGGTGGCAATTTGACCCAATTGCACCTAGCCGGTTTAAGTTGGGCTGCTTGTGATGGCCCTTTTTGGGATAAGTTGCAGCGGAGCGTTTGTTAGTTGTCGATATTGTCGTTGTTGTAATATTTTTGTTTAAGTTTGTGGCGATAAAATATATGTTTGGTATATTTTCTCAAACTGAAATTATAGGATTTTGGATCGGGTTGCGTTAGTGGGCCGGGTTCAAAAAAGTGATTAGTAAACGGGTCAAAATGTTATGGGCCGTCCACACATGCAGACCTAGCGCCAGGCCCAGCGCAAGGCCCAACGCCATACCCAATGCCAGACCAATGCCTGCTAATTGTAATGTACGAGGATGGATGCCCGCGCTTCACTGCGGGGCGATTTGTAAGAGTTTCATATTCTTTAGCGTTAATGTCGTAGTGTGTTATGTTCAGAAGCCTACCTAAAACGAACTCCATTTGCAAAATATCGAGCGATACAGTTGAGTTATAAAGAAAAATAAACGAACTAACAATTTTACGCTGTTGTACTAAGAACTCAGAGATGTGTTGAAAACTTCAAAGTAAAAAAATGGCATTGTGTACAATATATCAGAAGTACATAAAGTGTATTGTTTCGGTCTAATTAACGTAAAGTGTGGATGTGCAGGTTTTGATGCTCATGCCCACTTGCGTCCTGCACCTCAACTATTACATCCTATATGAACGATCACCAAGCCGAGCCCTGGCAACAATGCATCTAGACTGAAGACCGCCAAGCCATGTGCATCAAAGAAGAGTATCACACATATAATATTCAACTGAAACAAATAAAGCTTTGTAAAAGTAAAACTAACAAAAAAAAAATCCCCTATTCCAATATACCTAAATGCATTTTTATCCATTAAAGACCATATGCAATCCAAAATACCCATTTTAAGGGTATGTTAATATATGATGACACACCTTTAAATTACGATTTCAAAGAATAGCTACAGTAAGAGATGCGAACTGAAAATGCAATTTACCAAAAGGAGTAGGAAAAAATAAGATAAAAATACTTGAGAAAAATAAACAGATCTCAAAAGTTTGTGCCTACCTTCATTGGAAACGCCCATGTATCCTGCATATCTTATGTACTTGTTGGTGTATATCTGACACTTCTCAAACACATATAACAACTGAAAAACAAAAAATTACAATAACATCCATATTAAACAAAAACTATTAACAAAAAGTGGAGCATATGCATACCTTTCATTACTCTTGTACAATCAATATTACCATATATTTTACGATATTCTTCTATCGATGATTCTTCACTGTTCGAAGCATCACCTGCAACTTTATTTATTTCACAAAGGTCACTCAAAACGTAATAGGCCCTAAAAAATAAACAAAAATCACTCAATGTTCAGAGTGTTTGGAATTGGTTACTATAGCTACTTAATTGCTTGTTGGTTACGAAATAAGCAGTTCCAGATAAGTAACTTTCGCACTATCAATCCAGAAATAGCTCATTTCATTCACAAACAATTACATAAGAAAATGATACAACCAATCCCAAACACACGCAACATACATGAAATACAATTTTTAATAGTGGCTTATTCGCAGCGTGCTCACGACAAATATCACAGTACCACCTACGCACATAAATTTTCGTAGATAAAATTCTTTATTTACAGGATCAAATCCATATACAACTGTATATTTAAGACATTCGTACACTTGCATGTTTATAAGCACCACGTCCAAAACAGTAAGAGCAATTCAAATTCATAATTCAACACATCAATCTGCTTAATACATGTAATCTTTCCATATGCGGTCTGTAAAATGAGCAGATAACTTTTCAATCTGTATACGCAAAAAAATGAAGCAAGAAAATAAAAGTATAATAATAGACCTTACTGCCTTTGCAAATGAATCCTTAATCGAAGATTCAAATGCTTCATAAGACGTGGGGAGTACAGCCTCTGTTGTTTTAAGTGCTTGATTAAAAAACCAAAATTCAAATATCACCTGCTCAAAACAAAAGATAACAGCTAAGCAAGTAGCACTATACCCCTTTACATTCAAATATAATCAGATCATGAATAATAAAAATTACTAAAAAAATACCCTTTTAATGTCAGATTCAGCAGACTCCGCAAACTGCAAAGCAAGATTACCTCCATTCGGATTAGAAACCGCGTAAGTATAATTATGATCAATCGCTTTGGACGATGAATCCCCGATTGAAACCAATCACAAATATTGACAATGTTGTCTAAAGTCGCATTTAAATTCATAGTCACAACATACGTCTTCCCTCTCCAAATATATTCTGCAAAACATAATACCTGGATAAGGTTGTTAAGAGATTGCCCAAAATTAAACTAATCAAACATTTGCATTCTCTTAGTGTGAGAAATTTACATGTGTTTCGAACGTTTCACTTTCATCCACATATTCAACCCCAATAACTGAGAAATTTAGTTCATCTGAGTTCAAGTACATTTGAACTCGTTTCGAATTTCTCCTCGCATTTAGCCTGAAAAATGCCTATTGACATTGGTAACTGCATCCACACAATCAGATGCAAAATTTACCTTCACAGCACGCCACTGATCAAGGCACTCCCGATGAACATACTTTGACGTCCCTTTGCATTTGCATGACGCGATAAAATCTCTACCTGATACAAAAAAATGAAAAGGGTAAAGATTACAAAGGCTTACCGAACCCTATAAATTGCTCAGGTCAAAGTTGTGAACATATATAATAGTAGATTATAAAACAGTGTTTGATTACGATATGATATTTGCAATGGATAACACCCCTTCTTTCACTGACCAACAGTTATAAAGAATGTACCACTTACGCATTATAAAAGATTACTATTTACATAAGCCATGAGCAACATAATTTAATGCAAACTTGCTTATCTTAGAGGGTGCTTATCTAATTATTGCATATGCAAAATGCAAATAATCAGAATATAGTGATTGGCAATCATTAGGAAAACAAAAGTGATTATCTTGAAGATGCATGATCTATTTAAAAAGCACAATCTAAAAAATACGCTTCTTTAATCATGTTTGGTGCAAACGCGTACTTTCATTTTTCAATTCACATAACAGTTTAAAACAACCAAATAATTTTTATTCAGAAATTTAAAACAAACCTCACGAATAACAAAATAACCCAAAGCCCATATTTTTATAAATCATCACATCTTGTTGTTTATACAAAAATATACTTCCTTTGGGATAGTGGATCAGGTGCAGGAACCTGCATTGCAGATAGAAAGGTATAACAATATGAGCTTTCAAAAATATGCAGAATATTATGGTATATGATACACTATGTACTACCAACAGAAGAGTTTGCCGAAACCGATAGGCGAGATTATACAAAGTACTATGGAGAGGGCGAAGAGCAGTACCAATGTAACTTCTATTGCAGCAGGATAGCAGGCGTAATCCGTTAGTTCTGAAGATGAAAGCCACAATGATACCATTACAACAACCACATCACACAAATACCTGAAAATCTGATTGAAACATCCGAAATCAGTAACAAAAATAAAAAAACCAACCACAATGATCGAATATAAAGAATAGCATACCTGATTTAACCTCTTCATTATTCGAATCATAGTCGGCTCGGCTTGAAATATCGGCTCCACTCATAGTCAGGCTAATGAACAATAGCCTTCTCTCACACATACTTTTTAATACCCGTTCTGCCATTCAGTTCACAATATGAGGCTCAGATTGATTAATAAAGTATGTGAGAGACAATCTCAGCTTTAATCCTACTCTTCCTCGCGAAGGTGCGGACAATCTCAGCTTTATTCGAACCCAGTAACACTCATGAAACCAACATTTTATAATCAATATCATGATCAGTCTTTATCCAAAGTTCCTAGCGTGTTCAAGCCGAGGAACATATGGCACCATAAGCTCAGATAAGTAACCCCATAGGCCCAAAAGATAAACCTTAGTTGCTTTACAAAATAAATATGCTCATAAGCCAGGAAAATAAGCTAATACAGTCATCTTCAAATCATGTGTTACAAATAAGGCATAACCACAACAAACCAACCCCATAAGCCTAAAAAAGTAACATTACCAGCTTAACTAAAAAAACACAAAATTATAAATCCCCTCTGTATTTGATAAAAAAACCAAAAATTATGTAAAACCCCTCATTTCAAGATTAAGTTTTTATACATGCATAAGCCACAATAATAACCTTATAAACTGGGAACACAATGCAATAACAAAAACAAAACATTTACAAAAAACATTCAACAATCCATATTTATGAAAAAAATAAGCACATATAATAATGTGTGGAAATCGTATAGGGGGGTGAATACGTTTTTATTTAAAAACTTAAAATATTTAGTATCAAATTATCCATCAAGTTAGATGCAATATGATGAGTGTGAATAATACATCTATATCCACTAGAACATGTCATAGCAATATAAACACAATCATAATGTTAACTTCTATCCATGACACAATCATCATCCAAACAATATAAGCAACAATCAACACACATATAGATCTAATGCAAATATAAATGTAAAGCGATAAGGTAAATAAATATGTAAATCGAAAAGTAAAAGAAAGTGCAAACCAGACGCGATGATTTATAGTGGTTCGGTCATGAAGCACCTCTTCGCCCTACTCCACTCCTCGAGTACCCAACTCGAGAGTTACTTCACTAGTCAACAAGCTCCCTTTAGGCGGAGAAAACCATACACAACTAAGCTTACACCGATTTCCGACACTAAGCCAAATGTCGAGTTCTAATCCTAGGTAGAACCAATCTATCACAACTAACCACACCACTTCACGACAATTCACTACTTCACTTCACCACACAACTTTTTCTTCACTCCACTACTTCACTTCACTTCACAACTTCTCTACCCTTCACAACTTTTCTATACTTCACTTCACAACTTCACTTCAACTAGACACTACCTTGATCACACCAATCTAACACTACTTACTAAGATCACCCTGATCTAACTATACTCTTGACGATCACCATGATCTAACAACTATACACACCATGATCACCACGATCTAACTATTACACAAGTTTGGAATACATGGACTCGATCTATACATTGTGAATGTAAGACATGTCACGAATGCACTAACTAAACTACATAACTTCGTATCTTGATGATAACGAGAGTTCTTCTCTTGCACTTGGAGGAATAAGTTTGAATCACTTGGAAACAAATGCTTAAGATTAAATGATCAAAGGAATGAAAGGAAAGTGTAAACTGATTTAGAACAGAAAGAAAGTGTGTGCAAAAGGTGAGAAAATCAGTGGGGAATAGTCCAGTATTTATAGGTCAGCTGAGCTGGATTTTTGTCTGGGCGGTCCCCTTAAATAGGGGCCGGTCCCTTTAATAATTAAGGGGGCCGCCCAGCCCAGACGCTCCCTTTTTTGTCTTTTCTGGAACATTTTTAGCCGTTTTTGTGTAGAAAATTTGAATTCAAAATATTTATTTAAATAAAACATTTCTTTTAAATTATTTTGTAAAAGTTATAAATAAAAAATATGAGGTTAAATAAAAATTCCTTTAATCATAAAATAAATTAAACATTTATTTATTCATACCTTAAGTGATTGACGTCGAGTGCAAACTTTGTTGAATCAGACTTGAGACGCCGAGAGATGTTGTCGTATGAATGCATTGATGATTTGTGATCACAAGTAACTTAAGCACTTTACGTTATGTGTTATAAATAACATGTTTGTCATCACTAAAACATGAAGAGAATGTATAGATTAAATATCGTAATATTTCTACCAACAATCTCCCCCTTTTTGATGATGACAAAATATGTAAACTATAACTCATAGTAAAATGTATAAGTTACTTGTTTACACTTCTTCTCCCCCTTTTGTCGAAGCAAAAAGGTAAGACTTATACACCACTTCAAACCTTGAACCAAAGAGGCGAGCTTGCATCATCCCAGTGAAGTCTTGCTCCTATCAACCTCGTTGAATCATCCCAAGATATCTACTTTGACTCTCGAGCACCCCTTAGCACATTGCACTCCTATGACACTTGCATTCCATGTATATAGACTCTAGGGGATCCATGGATCAAATTTGTTGCAAACTCTTAACCTACATCAAGGGTTAGTTTCGTGCAACATAATATGTATATAGTAGCGATATTAAAGGATTGGAATACACATATCAAGAAATGTGTAGATGTCATAACCGTTGCAACTCCCCCTCGGTGTATGCTCCTCCTTGTTTGGGGCACCAAGGAATCAATTTACCGAAGTGTGCTACAAAAAAAATTAGTAGAAAAGTGCACATATATATACCAACAATGATAGCTAAATATATATATTACAATACACTAACAGGGAACAAGACATGTATGTCTTAGATATATGCACCCTAAACTATGACATTTTTAAAGAAAATTTAAAACCTAGACACATGCACTCGTTGTTTTTATAACAACAACTTAAATCCATGATAAAAGGAATCATGGCGTATACTTATGACACGAGAATGTTTCAGAACCGATGATAAAGTGCGACCGGCACATGCTTAAGGACTAAGACTTGACCAACACCCTTCGGTATAATGCCGACTTTAATAAACGAGAATAAAATTCGTTTATTGATTGACACACTATTATTATGAAAATGATATATTCCAAGATGTCATTTGGATAAGGAGTATGAACGTATTTTGATTGACATGTTTCTTATGGTATCGTCATCTAACCAAGATGATGATATGGATTTGAATAGACTAAGGGTTGTATTGAGATATTCCTAAATCCTCAAGGTTTCTTTGTTAAGCATTATGTATGCTTTTCATGTTTTGAGTGTTTAAGGATAGACATTATCGTGAGACTTTAGATCAAACTAAATGTTGATGATAAGGATGATTTGAGGAGGGAACATAAACGAAGAAGGATGAGCATGAATAGAAAAGAAAGGTGTTGATAATAGGTTTGTTTGGTGTTTTGTTGGTTGTTAATGTTGACGGACAAAGGTGAAAATATAAAAATGGTGTAAGAGAAGTGAAAGACTTGACATTGTGATGACTTAACAACACTTGAAGATTAAATGTCTTCTTTGTGTTCTTCACTTTGCTAAAAAGTGGAAATTATTAGATAAAAAATAAAAGACACGACATTGTGATGACTCAACAACACTTAAAGATTGAATATCTTCTTTGTGTTCTTCACTTGCTAAGAAGTGGAAATGATTGGATGAGACGCATTTCATTACGAAATTCACTTGACTTTTGACAACATAGGCACACATGATTATGAGTGTCGGGATATGAGGATGAGACGCATTTCATTACGAAATTCACTTGCTTTTGACAACATATGCACACATGCTTATGAGTGTCAGGATATGAGGATGAGACGCATTTCATTATGAAATATACTTAACTTTTGACAACACAGGCACACATGCTTATGAGTGTCAGAAAATAAAGATGAGACGCATTTCATTACGAAATTAACTTGTGGGGAATGGTTACATGGTGAATCTTCTTGTAAAGATGACGAGGTAGATGACTCATGATTGGTAGCGGTAAGGATGACTCGGTTTTACATTGTTAGTTTTTAGTGAATAAGAATCCCATATGTGAGTTCTTGAGAGTATTTGGTTAAAGGATATATGTGAACAGGTGTGTTTTCCCTTCCCTTTTAATTCGTGCTCATCCGGACATAAATTATAAAAAGAATAAATGAAGAGAAATAACGACGGAAGTGATGAGCTTGACAATGTCATGACGGATGACGGTTAGCATACGATGAACTTCATCCGCGAAGTTATGTAGCTCTTCTCGAGTGTTGCGAATGTTCATAGAACAATCACACGACGAGGTACGAGGTTGTCTTAAAGGTGGTAGCGGAAATGTGGACGGAAGATGTTAACCATCTATATAATAATAGAGGCGTGATTAAGGTTTTTGTGAAACGACTTAGACATGAACAATGAGTGACATTTTAATTTGCATTTCACGAATTAAAAATGCTTAAACATTTCGGATGAAATGATTAAGTTGTCGAGATTTATCGGAATGTATTTAATAGTAACAAGACTATTAAAATGAGAATGACACGTTTATGAGATTTGTTTCATCATTCCTAGACCTAGACTTAAAAAGGTTCACGTTTGAGTGGTTTGGTGAAGATGTCGATGATGTTGTCTTTCGATGAAACTTTTTTGATGAAGATATTTCCTTTTGGACATTGTCGTGAAGGAAATGACGACGAATTTTAATGAGTTTTCTATCCTAAGATTAATGGATAATGTTTGATCCTCATTGTGTATGAGATGAGCATGACGATAAACCATCGTGACATTCCTAAGGGATGGAAAGGACTAACAGAAGTGAAAGTACTTAGTCATAAGGTGTGTATATTAAAGAGGCTATGAATCACTTATGTAGTTACTCGTAAGACCTTTGTCACACGAAGGTTGATGTAAGCTTTTAGCTTTAGGAAGAGCATCTTAACATATGTTGTTAAAATGCTTGAATATGAATTTTTAGATATGACCTTTAACGTTTGCAATCGCAAGTTAAAGATACTTGAATATTTCGGATGAAATATTTAAGTTGTCAAACCTACTTGGAGGAGTGTTAGATATGTATCTAACTTTTCCTTGACAAAAGAGTGGATTATTTGGAAGAAAGTGAGATGATGATTAAGGGAATGTGCGGGTGAAGACTCTAGGAGATATAAGACCATTTTACGACTCTTTTGACTTTTTAGATTTGTGACACGGACGTGAAGAAAAATATTCTAGTGTGACAAAATATATACCGAGATGCACAAGACATATAGATATAGGCATATAAGTTTATCTAAGCATGCATCGACACAATAATCAACTAGATTATTGTGTAAGACTCCATGGCATTTAAACGTTAATTGTCATAAATCAAGCTAATATAGTACAGGTGTACAATTAACATGTAAGTCATGTAAAATGACGCATACAAAACATGATAATTTTAAATGTAATCGTCATGTAAAATATGTTAGCATTTAGCATTTAGGGGCATGTGTCATTTAGATAAACTAAGAAATATTTTATCTAAATTGCTAGAAAAAGACAAATGCCTTTATAGTGGACATGCATTTAATATCTAAGCAATTAAATGTTGAGCATCAAGATTATGAGGACATATAATTGCATTACATGTGAACAAGTAATCATCTTGAAATATTAAAGCACATATGTGAGGTGCATCATGTCTAGATTGACTAAGGAGAAGCCTAATTTCTACGTGCTTAGTGTGTACTCCTAATGAGATACAAAGTCTATCGATGTAGACTATCATTAGGCATATTTAGGAAGAGCCATTTAATCAAATTAGAGAATGAATATGAGACTATCACTAGTGGTGCTCAATTCAGGCTAAACACGACCATTTTTACGGGTTATACACCGAACCCAACTTCACTCTTGGAAGCAATTCAACCGTTAGGTCAAATTGAATTTCTAGTGCAATAGATTCTCCAGTAGTCATTCTCATGTTAGACAAAATAGAATTCTTATATTTGCCTAATGAAGTGTAGCAAAGATAAAATTTGTATTATCTTTTCATAGAGGGCCTAACATGACTCAACTAACATACTTTAATTCCGGTTCGCATAATCCTAATCAAGATGTGTGGAATTCTAAGATAAGCGTAAGCAAGATGTTTTAATCTTTTGTTCAAGATCTATAGGTTGTTTGGTTTCGATTACATATTGCTTGATTTAATGGATGTCTTATATTTAGTCATCTTACATGTGTAGTTGTCACATGTGATATTTAACGTGTTTGGTTTTTCAAAAGCCAAGAGATGTGCTTATTTGTGACAATGACAAATATGTTATATTGAGAGTGTTTTAAGAATTCTCCATTTCATGTCATGTGAAATGAATCTCATCAATATTATTTATCTTAATTGAGTTTGTGATTATTTAATGATAAATAATGAAAAAGAGACATATTTTATTTTTTAAACAAATATGCTTTTCTAAAATTATTATTCTTATCAATGTTGTATATTATGATTAAAAAAGTATTTGAATAAATATATTTTTACTTGTTTATGCATTGACACATATTTTGATAGGTTATTTTTTAATTCTAATAACTTATATTTTTCAAATTATATGTAGTGTATTTTCTCCTAACACAACCATTTATGCTACGAAGAAAATAAAATGCATAGGATATATATTATCCTTTATCAATCGTTTAATACGATAAGTCCATAAAATCATTAAACATAATGTTTCCCAAACATCATGTTATCCTAGGTGAATAAACAAGAATATTATTCTTATTTAAGAATTTAGTTAAAAGTGAATTTTAGCTTTGAGTTGTGCTTTTATGTTGTATGATCAAAGTTTACATATGTTGTTAGTTTGCTCGTGTTTGATTTTTTCAGAAATGACACATTTACTAATTGCATTGTAATGTAAATTGCTTGAATATTTCGGACGAAACATCCAAGTCGTCAATCCTAATTCATTGTGTATTTTATGCATGTATTAAACATATTAGTATAATATTTGGAACACAACCATTGGACAAGTAGACTCAATATGGCATCATCAACACAAGTGTGAGTTATGATCCGATGCATATTCTTTTCATCTAGAAAATGATGTAATTATTTTCATATCAATCAAGTGTGATTGAGTTATGTAGATCCAAGATGATATCTTTTGTTATATTTTGATATAATCTTGAAACTAAACAAATAAGAATCCGATTTCATGTCCATACACGAAAACTTGTCAATTAGATTCAATAAAGATATCAATCATAATTTGAATAATGAATTGATATATTCTCGAAATCTTTCTTGACCCTCACGAACACTCATTTAAAAGAAAATAGATAAATATTTAAATAGTGTGTTCCATTAATCCCAAGATTAGTTGTAAGGTGAGGTTGATGAATAATGATAAGTTAATTTCTTATTCTAAGATTGTCGTAAATTTTACTTGTGCAAAAAACTATTTGTTGTTATGTATAATATACATAGTTTTTGACATTTTATGAGTATATAAATGAGTTTTCTAACCATTTTTATACAACACACATCTTTTGTAAAATACTATATGTTAAAAAAAATATAATTATGTGTGTATGTTAGAATCATGCAAGCACAAGCATTTTCTTTTTCTTAGTTACTAATGTATTAATACAATCTTTTCTTTTGTTTAACCAACCCAAGGTCAAACAAAGCAAGTTGTTGAAAATATTTAAACGTGTTGTTGAAAATAGATTAAATCGTTAGAAATATTTAGGTGACTAGTTTTAACACATTTAATAATATACTTGACAAGTTATTGAACTCTTATTCCTAAGTATATTCCCATACTCGAAAAGATTTACAAGATGTTTATGTAACATTAAATGATCTATGCCTATATGTAATGCAAGAACAATTTCGCAATCTTAATGCAAGAAATCTAGCATAAGTTCTAGTTATGCATAATCCAAAAAACTAGCTACAAACAAATAGTGTACATGACACATGTGCTTAGACATTCAATTAGCTTAATTATAAATAGCAACGATCATTTAATAATTTCTACTAACAATCTTAAGACATAAAGACATGCACAAAATCATATAGCATAACACATAAAATGTTTGTCGTCGTTTTGTGTATTAGATACAACAATATATACATAGCTTGGTTTTATTTGAAAACAAATTAGTTTCCTCCCCATTTCAAAAATTAACCAATTTTAATATTTTTGAAAAGTTAATTACACCATTTTTCAAAGATATACCGACTAGAAATGTCCGACTCAAAAAGAAAAGATAAAATACAAGTATTACGTTAAAACGAGACTCAACGTTTTGGACAATAATGTGACAACCGTGTCTTGAACAGGTTAGTCAAACCTTTAGAGTTGACCAATATATCTTTATGTGTTATAATTATGTGTTTATGTGATTCTATGTGAGTTTGATTATCAATATATGGAGAGTGATCGTCTCATTTTGATTGATTTTATGGTTGATGATGGAGATTTCATTTTGGTTTACATTTTGTGACAATGAAATAGTAGTGTGATTTTATGTATACGTATTATTTTATGTAAGTATTACATACGTATGTATCTAAGTATTAGTGATAATAGAAAGGATTGGCGTATTGCATGCAATGCTACGTCAATAGTTGGATGATTAGTGATAAGCGTTTATAGGAAGTGTGTGATATGGAAAAGGAATAATGTGGTTGAAATATGGAAGTTGATAGTAAACTTTCCATATATAGAAAGTGAATTAGGAAATGAAAAGTTATTTTTAGAAAGTAGTTTATAAGATAAATGGTTTACCAAATTAGCTTAGGTTTTTATAAAAACTTAAGGCATTGAAGGTAATTAATTAATTAAAAAAAATATTTTTTTTATATACATGATTAGTAAATACAAATTTTAGAAAAAAAAAAGAAAAAAAGGGAAATAAAAGCCTAATTAAACTAGGACTCTAATTATGAATTATCTAGGATTATTCTAGGGGCTTATAAATAAAAAAATAAAATCTCAAACCCCCCTATTTCTTGTTCGGCCGATCCCAAGAGAAAAAGGAGAAAAAAATTTAGGGTTTTTTCACAACTTTACTTCACTACTTCTTCACTATGGGGAAAAAAAAAAAAGTTTTTGTGCCCCCCCACAACTTTACTTCACCTATACACTACTACGATCACACCAATCTAACACTACTTACTAAGATCACCCCGATCTAACTATACTTCCTTTGATCACCAAGATCTAACAACTATACACATCATGATCACCGTGATCTAAGTATTACACAAGTTTGGAATATATGGACTCGATCTACACATTGTGAATGTAAGACATGTCACGAATGCACTAACTAAACTACATAACTTCGTATCTTGATGATAACGAGAGTTCTTCTCTTGCACTTGGAGAAATAAGCTTGAATCACTTGGAAACAAATGCTTAAGATTAAATGATCAAAGGATTATAGGTGATGTTTAAACTGATTTAGAACAGAAAGAAAGTGTGTGCAAAAGGTGAGAAAATCAGTGGGGAATAGTCCAGTATTTATAGGCAAATTAAGTTTCCTTTTTGTCTGGGTGGTCCCCTTAATTAGGGTGCCGATCCCTTTAATAATTAAAGGGACCGCCCTTATAATTAAGGGGGCCGCCCAGGCCAGACGCTCCCTTTTTTGTCTTTTCTGGGGAGGTGTTTTCTTGAACATTTCTAGCCGTTTTTTAGGTAGAAAATTTGAATTCAAAATATTTATTTTGAATAAAACATTTCTTTTAAATCCAAAAATGTTTTATAAAAGTTATAAAAATGTTTGTGACATTTTTATAAAAAAATTGAGGTTGAATAAAAATTCCTTTGATCATAAAATGCATAAAGCATTTATTTATTCATACCTTAAGTGATTAAATCGGGTGCAAACTTCGTTGAAGCAGACTTGAGACGTCGAGAGATGTTGTCGTATAAATGCATTGATGATTTGTGATCACGAGTAACTTAAGTACTTTACATTATGTGTTATAAGTTACATGTTTGTCATCACCAAAACATGAAGAGACTGTAAAGATTAAATATCGTAATATTTCTACCAACACATATAATGGAAATGGAAACGGATGGGATACATTAGGGGTAGCTTTGGGTGAGTTCGGAATGGAAGGGTTAGCTAATTATTTACACGAATACACTTTGGTTTGGTTGCTAAGCCAAGACTCGGACGGAGATCTACAAACTCTACACAACTCTACATCAATCTCTTTCTTTTTCTTTTTTCATATTTTTTTAAATAACATAATACATCACCTGGGGTTTATAACACGTACCCCTACACTTGAGATTTTACATTCTCGATATTTACAATCTTACTAATGACCCGATTTGAAGTGAATCAAAATAACATAGAGATCATTTGACAAACATATGGGGGTATTGACTTAACTTTTTCTTCCTCATCTTCCGCGAAATAAATACTACCATGAATCCCAATCGTCCCAAAACTGTATTTACAAGGATAAGGACTTAGCAACCGTGTACTCAATAATTAACTTGGGTTAAAACAATAATGTACTAAAAGTGAGTACATACAAGGTAGGCTAAGGCGATTTGGGTTTAACGATTGGTTTAAGGGTGACAATGCTCTTCATTAATAGTCCGGAATCCACTAGAAAATTACAAGAACCGTGAAAAAGGACAGGCTCAAAGGGTTGTACTAGGGGTATCTTGCACTAATAATGAGTGCATGGCAAGGGTGTGGGATAGTTACATGATCGGTGTGACCATCATAACAATTACAAGTTTAAAACATGGGTTAATCCTAATGCCTCTTATCAAGCAAATCCTAATACTTACTATGCGGTCTTAGGATGCATCACAATAACAAGTTCTAAAACTTAAGACACTACCGATACACTCATATGAATTTTACTAACACTAGACATTTCAAAAAAGGTGACAAGGCAATGCATACATGGCCGTAATGACAGAATAGACATGCACGCCTGCAGATCAACCTTAACTCGAACTGAGTAAAGATAAAATCATCTTGGGTTACCAATGATGGGTACCTGAATACCTAAAGATCTAAAGGCGAACCTCACATTTTTAGGGTGGAATTCTGAGGGTTATTGTATTAGTCAGGGGTGGAATTTGAGGGTTTTTGTGCTAGTAATATAAATTCCTATCCATGAGACACTCTTAATACTTGGTTTTCGTCGGCATGTGTCATAAATTTTTTTAAATTTGGGTCAAAATCACCTCTTATGCTATGTTTCGATTCATTTTAAGGACAAAGCAAATGGAAAATGAAAGAATAGTTTCTAAGGCTTATTTTCCCTCCTACACTTAAGTTGAACATTGTCCTCAATGTTCTATAGAAGTATCCATAAAAATGAATGAAACTAGTACTCCCCTGGTTTGCTCACTAATGGAGAAGAAACATGCAATAACTGGTTAAATCGTCTTCCAAGAATCATCCAATGAAACTTCCTAAGAATTTCCAAGCTTCTTCTCATCAAATATAACCTGTAGTCAAAGACAAAGACAACTATACCAAGCATAAAATATGCGATATACAAATATACAATATGAATTAGGGTATGACTCGATAAAGCAGTAAAGATAGGATGAGAGAATTGTAAAACTTATTGGTTTTGTAGGCTTATAACAGAAGATTACCTATTTTAAATGTTATGCAAGTTTTATTTTCCAAAATAATTAAAAACTTTAAGTTTTCTGGACCTGGGCGTTTGACGCCGTCAGAAAAATCTTAACCCCGTCATAGGTGTCGTGGTGATGGCGTCACGTTTAAATCATGACGCTGTCTCCACGTTCTGTGAAAACGGAATTTTTGTTTTTGATGAAAAAATTTCATGCACTTGATTCCATAAGTTAATTCTTGTACAAATAGCTGCATAAAACCTAACTGACGCGAATTAATCTAAACAATTCATTTAACATGCTAGAACTTGGCTCAAAAGCCGAATAAATTCCCCTACACTTAATATTTGCAAAATAACTTTAATTGAAATTAAAACGAGGTTAAAGACAAACAAAGCATGATTACAAGATAGTTCAAACATAATGAAACAATTATGAAGAATTAAACCCACATGGACACTCATTCAATTTGCGGGAAAAGTAAATTGGGTTGCCTCCCAAGAAGCGCTTTTCTTTATTAATGAGTCTTGTAGCTAGACTCGAAGTTACACGTCTTTACGTTGTTTCGTGAATGCTCACGTGTCCACGAAGGAGCCATTCCTTCATACCTTCATTTACTTGGTATTATGGACCTAGGTTTAAGCAGTTTTTGTACATAAACTTATTCTTTTCATGAGGGTGCCTAAGTCCGTTTATCATATTGTTTTGGCTAAGTTCTAACAGTGGTGGGACCTTACTCCAGTTAAAGTTCTTGAGCCTAGGTATTGTACGTGGCATCCTATATGTGTATGTGTTGAAGATCTTAGTGAATGAGACCAACCCCTTAACGACGTCATATTTGAGCTTAGTGATTTTTCTAAGGGGTCTGCCCATCAAGACTTCAGCCATGTTGCTCATAATAAATTCCCCTATGTCTTCTAACACAAAAAAATCCATGATATATGTAACATTTCTCAATTTTAGGTCATTTACGACTCCTATTATTTGTCACGATTTATTTTGGTCCGATACACGTTTACTTTTAAATTAACTTTTAAGCTAAATCGCGTAGAACAGAAATAATCATTTAATGTAAACGGTCATCAAATAAATTAAGGTTTACATCAACCAAGTAATAAATAATTATTAAGAAGATAATTATTAACTTAGAGTGTTTTATTTTTATTGGTCACGTAAAAGGTTTATGTTTTGCAATAAAATACATTCGGACACACCCCGAAAAACTATCAAATTCTTTTAATCCTTAAACACAAAAACTATCAAATTCTTGTGTTAATAAGCCATATGGCCGGCTATGGGTAAAGAAAACCCATAAACCATTAGATAATAACATGAATTTTATACCATGATCTCCTAATTAAGGAATGTACCTTGTAGTATTAACACGATTTCAAATCTCTCCTTCCTTCCTCCCTAAACCATACCTCCCACCTCATAATACAACTAGCAAAGCTCCTAAAAGATCCTTATGTACATGTACAACACATGTTAATAAAACTTTGTACCTAAGTCCCTAGCTTATACACTTGGGCTTAATAACAAATAAGCCTCTCTTTGCCTTTGTTTTGCGCGGCATACACACAACAATATACATACAACACAATAAAGATTTTCATAAAATTATTAGAAATCTTGTATAACTACCTTGCAATTAAGGAGTGTACTAGGAGGGTATTAGCAAGACCATGAGTGCTTAACTAGAAACCATAAAACCACATTGTTAGGGCACGGTTTGGCTTGTTTAAGGAACTAGAAGAGTTAACTAGCCACCTTGCCTATAAATACTCACACACTCTTACCATTTAACACTCTTACAATTCACAAAACACTTTTAAAAACTATCAATACTTTGTCTCTTCTTATTGGGTCACAACCCACCTAAGCTCACCCTCAACACATCTGTTTTCGATGTCAACATTTATTCACTAGGTCCTCAAGGGTTTTCACGAGCTGGTTTGGGTATTACACTAAAACTTGGAAGCTTTGGTTGGTGTAAACTCGATCGGGTGTATGCACTTGAGTTGCTTGCATAGCTCGGACAAGATTACTAGGACCCTTTGTTAAGTCACCATTGCAAGTACACTTCTATAATTTAGTTCCCTTTTTGATTTCTTGTCCATATGTCGCGTTAAATATATAAAGGATATGCTAGCATGAACCCATGCACGACAACGCACATATACACGGGTGCATAATACTTGTGTGATGCTAAAATGTAGTAAGAATACGTACATATGATCGAAAATAACTAAACATATCCATTTAACGTCGGGTTGTAAAGAAAAACAATGTGATATTACAACCTTAACGCAAAAACTAATGAAACTAATACGTAAACTTTTATGGTAAACAGGATACTATGGGTTGGGAAGGAGTAAGTGATCCATATTAATGTATGCATGTGATAGACACGACCCGTGATTAAGCCAAACAAAATGAAATATGGTTACTATGACTTTTTGAAACATACATGTTGCTAGGGGATTCAACGGGCCACAATAGGCCTTGTGTAATTCAAGCATGCCCACATTCAAGCCTAACAGGCCCAACAGTGGGGACCTATAGCTTATTGATAAGCTCATTCGAGCTTATTGTTGGACGAATGGCTCATTAAACTCGAAGTATAATCTTATGCATGGATCAAATAAAACCCCTTAAGGGCCTATCGGGGCCTAGTAAGCTCATAACTGGCCAAAGAGTCCTCGGAGCAATGGGTGCCAACGATATAAATAGTAGTAATAAACTTTATGTGCTTATTCAAAAACCTAATGTGCTTATTTAAGGCTATATGGACCTTATGTATCACAAAAATCATAACCGAACCTATATCGGGCTTGGTAGCCCATTTATATAACCACTGAGAGCCTATAAGCCATAAATAAGCTTTGGCAGCTTATTTGTAAGCTCAAACAGCATATGAGGCTTATGCTAACCCTAGACAAGCTAATGGACCCAAATAGATTGAGCCCAAACACGTAAAACACCTATCAGACTTGTAATGAGCCCAAAAGCCTGTTATCGAAGCTTAATTGCGTATTTAATAAGCCGAACATAAAACAGACCCTAATGTGCTTATAAGTCTAGAAAATAAGTTAGAAATACTTAATGGACCTTTTAGACCTATTCGGGTTTGAGTTATTGGGCTCACAAGCCCAATAAGCTCGAATAAGCTTCAATAAGCTCTCCAGAGCTTATTTTCAGCTTAACTAACTTAAATAATCTAACGAAGGCTTTTGTTGCTTTTTTAAAACTTAAATCGGACGACCCCTTTTGAAACCTTATTGGACTTTAACAGGCCCAAAATATGGTCCATTAGCCAAAATAAGTCAATTCCAAGCTTATTTATAAGCTAGGTAGGACGGCTTATACGGTTTTTTCTTAAAGGAGCTTAAAAATAAGAAATGTAATACCACCTTGTTAGAACTTTAATTGGAGTTAAAATGCGATTTTTACAAGTTAAGGGACTAAAAGTGTCAATTTGCAAACTATAGGGTCAAAACTGTCAATACTGATTTTAACAAGTACAAGGACTGTTTCTGTCATTTATGGAAACTAAGGGACTGTTTTCAACATTATAGGACCTAAAGTGTAACTTGCGTAAAGTTAGAGGACTAAAAACGTAATTATGGAAACTTAAGGGTTTAAAATGTAAATAATGTTATTTGTATAATCCTAAGGGTTGTTTTGTAAATTATGTAGGATACTTTAGGGTATTTTGCTGAAATGAAAGTGAATTTATAAAACACTTAAACGAGGGCGGACGAATTATAATATATTCGGATATCATTCGATTTTGAACACGACTTAATAAATAAGAATATTTATTAACAAAGCTTATATGTTTCCCAAAAGCCATCGCGTAAGTACAAATACAATAATCGTGTGCACCACCACACAAGTGATAACAATATATATAAATTAGCAATTTATTTTAGTTATACATTAAGTCGTTAGCCTAAATATGTAGACTAAGACTGACCGTGTTTACTTAGGTATTTGACGGTGTGATTCATTACTATACTTGAATATATTTATCATTCAAAGGACTACCTCCTAAGGTGAGTTCATAGCCCCATGTTTTACAATTATTTAAATGATTTACATCTTTGGGGTAAGAACATGCTTTGTTTTACAAATTGGACGCAAGTGTACATTTTATACAATGATTACGTGTTTGTTTGCCTAAAGTAGCGATAAACCCACTAAGCCTTTATATGAACTGTGTCACATTTACTAGATTTGTAAAGGCGAATATTATTAATAAATAGATCTATTTGGGATTGACATCCCTATTTGGGTAAGTAGCGCTCACTGTGTTGGGTTGTCGGACAACAAACGTATACCATGTCGGATTGGGATGTTTGCCAGGTGTTTAAAAACATATTCACAGGCATTTATTGGCAATTTATTGCATTCATACACGTCGAGCTTCAGTGTCATGAGCTTAGAAAAATGTAATTACCTTTTTGTGATGTTTGCATTTGTTGCTTAATCATACACTTGGAAATCTTGCGGTCCTACAATTGATTTACATAAACCTATGAATTCACCAACTTTATGTTGACGTTTTTAACATTGTTTTTCAGGGCTCCACCCCTAACATGTCAATAATGTTTTATTTTTGAAATAAAAGAAATGTTCTACTTTTAAGCACTATTATAAAGTGCAGGGACTAAATATGTTAAGTAAGGAAAGTTTAGTCATCAAGCTAACCAAGGGCTATAAATAGTAATTTATGCCATGGTTAGATGTAACAACTTCATTTAATCAAAAGGAAAGTTAGGTAATTCTCTCTCTAAACACACACACTAATTACACCTTGATCTTTACACACTATTCATATAACACCTCGTGTTTTAGGTCATTGTACGACATTATGTAATCCACTATTTATTTTTAGGGTTTTACGCGTTTGCTCTTAAATCGTAATCGTTAAGCTAAATCGTTTAAACTAAAAATGATCATTCAATATAAACGGGCATTAAACGATTAAACATTTACATCAAGCAAGTGTTAAATGATTATTATGAGGATAATTATCAACTTTGTTCATCTTATTTTTATTGGTTACGTAAAATGCTTACATTTCGCGATAAAATGCGTTTCGGCATTCCCGGAAGCACCAAAACTTAACAACGCTTAAACAAATATCCAAGATTATACCCAATACACAAAATGATAAAAATATCATCTTATTTATGTGTATGTGGCCGAAATTTAGGAGATAAGACCAAGTATTATCTTGTTTGCAAGATACTTGCCCTAAATATCTAGGGAACCAATCACTTACACCTTCCAACTCTTGTAAGAACCTACTCCCCCCTATAGGCTCTTACACATGAGTTATTAAGTGACCATGGTTAGGTTAGATTAGATATTTTCATTATATAAGCTAGCAAGTAACACATAGATGTTCATTTACAAAGTGTAAACAAGAAAAATCTCTCCCATTTCCCTCTTGAAAACCCACGACATCAAACCACAAACATACACAATCCATAGCTTGATTTTCTTTCACCATATTAGTGTTTATACATCATACTTAAGGTATTCTAAGAAGAATTGAAGGGTTGGTTAAGCTTGAAGAGAAAGAGGTTTTTTTTTTACACGATATTGCAAGATTAGTGTTTTGGCTTAAATTAGGGTTTTCACCTTATATTTTCCAAGCCAAGGTTTGTTATCAACAAGGGTGGTGTGATTGTTATTCTTTTCTCTACTCATCCACACAAGGTTATTTAAAAGCTTAATCATTTCATAACTAAGATTTTATGTGTTCATATGCTCTATTTAGCTAAATCACCATTTAGGATACTTTTGAATATGTGAAAGGGATTTTTACATATGATTAATGTTTTGTGAACTTATTTACATGTTATATGGATGCTATTTTATGTTGTTTTAAAATGGAATTATAACTCTTGTTTCACACTTGGTTAAGTATAAAAAATGAATTGTACAAATTAGGGTTTCTTTTATTAAAGATGTGATTTAAAGTGGCAAATTAGGGTTTCTAATGTTAACTTATGAGTTACAAGTGAAAATGGTAGTTAAACTTGTTATCTTGAACACACTTGAGCAAAGCATGATCTAATGGACTTTATATATGTAAAACATAAGATAGAAATGTTGTGAAGTAGTTGTAATAAGGTGTTGAAGCTTAATGGTACAAAAATCAAGCTTAAAACATGTTTTAATCACAACCTTTCAAACTTGCTGTTTTGGTTCTAATTTGTTAACATCCATGTTAGGTTTTATAAAGATAGTACATCTCATAAGGATTCCAAAATGATAAGAAACTCGAAAATCGGATTTATAACGAAGAAGATACGCTAGTTACGAGTTTACGACGCTAAATACTTTATAAAACAAATTTTATAAAAGTTACTATTCATGGCAGTAACTTATGCTTTGTAAACATCAATAATATGATAAAACTTTCAAATACGAGAACGTGTTTGAAAGAATCGCTAAAAACGGAGCTATAACGAATAAGATACGACATTTACGAGTTTTGCGTTAATTGGTGTATTCTGTAATGAACAGTAAAAACACTATTCACAACAGAATCTCAGAAACTTAAAAATGCAATATTATGATCACTCGTCTTAATACGAAAGCGTGGGCGTAAGAAACGCGAGAAACGGACTTAAAGCGTAATTATAAACGTTTTTACTTTATAATTACGATTTCACTTAAACGATTAGATGGTGATATAGCTATATAGATATATATATATATGTTATTAGTTATCGAAGTGCTATATTACTGATTGTTAATAAAATATACTAATAAAATATACGATATAATACCACAAGAGCAATTAAGAAATTTCCCTAAGGAAAATTCACTCTTAAAAGATATATATATAATATATAATACGTATATTTAACTGGGAAGTATGATCACCCGGGTCGTTTCCCCAACGACTTGTGAAATTGAAACCTTGCTTTAGCTTGTATTGTGATTTGAATGAGAGAAAAGATATTTTTGAGTTTCTATAACTACTAATTAAAAGCAACAATTAAAATGAACAATTAAAAGCTATTAAACACTTAAACAAATTAACGGAAGCAATTAAAAGCGAAAAATAAGCAAATATACTAAATTTAATTCCTAAAAATGTTAACTAAATTTCCAAATCTAAATTAGGACAAAAGAAAATTTTAAGAAAAAGAAAAACATTTTTTTTTTGATTATTTTAGAATTTATTATGAATTTTAAAACTATTTTAATCTAATTAAATCCTAAAAAATAGCAAATTAAGTCCTAAAAATTTATAAAAATTATTTTTAAACTTAGAAAAATCTAAAATATCATAAAAACTCAGAAAACTTTTTTTAATTATTTTTAAAATTAAAATCCTATTTTTAAACTTAAAATTAAAATCTCAAAAATTAAAATTAAAATCTAAAAGTGGTGAAAATGATTTTTCTTAATGTAAACCTAAAGCTATTTTTTATAAAACTAAAAACTATTTTTTTGTAATTTTTTGAAACTTTTTTCTATTTTTTATGTATTTTCTAAGATTTTAACTTTCGAAAAATCCTAAAAAATAAACTAATTAATGAAAAAATGTGAAAAATTCAGGAAAAATCTATAAAGTTATAAGGATTTAAGGAAAAATAAGAAGAAGCTAACAACTTAACTAATAAGCCGGGTAAAAGCTTAAATAAGCTACGGCTTATAAATGGGGCTTAAGCCCAAATTGTGTTTATTAAATAAAAGAAAGGAGATATAAACGGATGAGCTAATGAAGCATGATGGTTACCATGTTGGGTCTATAAGCAGGAGATCATTTTTACTCGTCTTAACACGAAAGCGTAGGCGTAAAAAACGCATGAGAATACGGGATTTTTAAACGACAAAGTTAATCGTCATTTTTACTAAAGCGTAATTATAACGTTTTACTTTTAATTACGATTTCACTTAAACGATTAGATGGTGCTCATAGCTTATATATATATATATTTATGTTATTAGTTATCTCGAAGTGCTACTATTACTAGGGAAATTTCATAATGAGGCTTTTGAGGGGCATGAC
Organism: Tanacetum coccineum; assembly: GCA_026074375.1. Lineage (NCBI taxonomy): Eukaryota > Viridiplantae > Streptophyta > Magnoliopsida > Asterales > Asteraceae > Tanacetum > Tanacetum coccineum. Next base: position 24,012 of record BQNB010029318.1, on the reverse strand, counting down.
GTATTGACGAGTTGTTGGATTTACGATTTAAAGTGTCCTAACTCCTCGTACGTCATGTCATGACCTCTTAAATTATGATAGCCCGAACGATAGTACGATGATAACTATATAGGATTATATACGGTTGTTGTTAGACAACGTACTTGAATACTGATTCAACCTATATTAACTAGGTTGCATTCGGGCGTTAGCGTGACGCGTTTTTACTTGGGATATTTTATTATCAATTTACTCACTCAGGTGAGTTCATAGCCCCATGTTTTACAATTATTGATTTACAAGTTTTGGAGTGAGAAACATATGCATGTTTTACAAATTGGACGCAAGTGTACATTTTATCATGATTACGTTTTGCCTAAGTAGCGATAACCCACTATGCCCATGAATCATGAACTGTCAATTACTGGAAAGTAAGCGCGAATGATTGTAGATAGATCTATTTGGGATTGACCTCCCCGTTCACTGGAAACGAACGTATATCATGTCGGATGTTGGATGTTACGGGTTGAACATCATCACGGGCAATGTAGGCAATATTTATGTATTGTATTCATATATGTCGAGCTTCAGTGTCATGAGCTTAGGAAAACGTAATTACATTTTGTGATGTCTGCATCTGTTGCATTATCACGGGGAAAGTCTTGCGGTCCTGCATATACATTTACATAAACCTATGAAATTCACCAACTTTATGTTGACATTTTAAATGCAATGTTTTTCAGGAGATCATTAAGCACGAGGTGCGAAGGATACATTGGTGGTTATATTTTGAAGTCATGCATTAAAGATTTAGTCGCATTACATTTTGTATATCTGTTATGGGCTAGAAATCTTTGTAATAATAACAAGTAAACAAGTAAAGCTTCGGGATTTTGTAACACAACATTTTGTTAAATCCAATGTATCAGTTTTAAACGACTTTTTGGTCGTTCTTATATTATCTTGTGTTATTGATCTTTGGGATATTTTATTATCAATTTACTCACTCAAGGTGAGTTCATAGCCCCATGTTTTACAATTATTAATTTACAAGTTTTTGGGGTGAGAAACATATGCATGTTTTACAAATTGGACGCAAGTGTACATTTTATCATGATTACGTTTTGCCTAAGTAGCGATAACCCACTATGCCCATGAATCATGAACTGTCAATTACTGGAATGTGAGCGCGAATGATTATAGATAGATCTATTTGGGATTGACCTCCCCGTTCGGGTGACTAGCTATCACTAGGTAAACGAACGTATACCATGTCGGATACTGGATGTTACGGGTTGAACATCATCACGGGCAATGTAGGCAATATTTATATATTGTATTCATTTATGTCGAGCTTCGGTGTCATGAGCTTAGGAAAACGTAATTACATTTTGTGATGTCTGCATCTGTTGCATTATCACGGGGAAAGTCTTGCGGTCCTGCATATACATTTACATAAACCTATGAAATTCACCAACTTTATGTTGACGTTTTAAATGCAATGTTTTTCAGGAGGTCATTAAGCACGAGGTGCGAAGGATACATTGGTGGTTATATTTTGAAGTCATGCATTAAAGATTTAGTCGCATTACATTTTGTATATCTGTTATGGGCTAGAAATCTTTGTAATAATAACAAGTAAACAAGTAAAGCTTCGGGCTTTTGTAACACATACTTTATTAAATCCAATGTATCAGTTTTAAACGACTTTTTGGTCGTTCTTATATTATCTTGTGTTATTGATCTGAGAAGTAACACGCCCCGGACCCTTATTCCACTGCGACCCAATTTGGGGGTGTTACAGATTGGTATCAAGAGCCAAGGTTATAGAGAACCAGGTCAAATGTTTTTGCTGGACTATAACCATTTTCAAACATTGCATTCATACAAAGGGGTTTTCACGGGACATACATACACTAATTGTGCATTAGTCGGTTAGGCTAGATGCATGCATGATTGATATACATGTTATAATATAAATGTATATTACTATAAGAGTCTTATATTAGCATACTTATATAAGCTAATTTTGATTTCAGATATTATCATGTCAGATTCTGAGCATTCTACAGTTACATACACATCAGTATCCTTTCTAGTTGAGGACGATTCAGACATTGTTTCACCAGGAGTTGAAGGACCACCCTTTATGCCAGAGGACCCATATGCTTACATAATGGCTGCTTATGAGGTTCCACCATCGCCTGACTACATACCTGGCCCCGAGGTTCCACCATCGCCTGACTACATACCTGGCCCCGAGGTTCCACCATCGCCTGACTACATACCTGGCCCCGAGGAGCCGCAGTCACCTCCCCCACTGGACTTTGTTCCTGAGCCGATGTACCCTGAGTACATGCCACAGGAGGATGAGATACTCCTGGCCGAGGAGCAGCCACTACCTGCTGCTGCCTCACCCACTGCAGATTCACCAGGATATGTTCCTGAGTCTGATCCGGAGGAGGAGCCGGCGTGTTATATAAGTATGCTAATATAAGACTCTTATAGTAATATACATTTATATTATAACATGTATCAATCATGAATATCAATCATGCATGCATCTAGCCTAACCGACTAATGCATAATTAGTGTATGAATGTCCCGTGAAAACCCCTTTGTATAAATGCAATGTTTGAAAACGGTTATAGTCCAGCAAAAACATTTGACCTGGTTCTCTATAACCTTGGCTCTTGATACCAATCTTTAACACCCCCAATTAGGGTCGCAGCGGAATAAGGGTTCGGGGCGTGTTACTTCTCAGATTAATAACACAAGATAATATAAGAACGACCAAACCACATAACCCTACTTATATTGAGATTCCCGAGAGTTGTTTACCGCTTTAGAAGAGGGTGCGTTTTGCTTCTCTCACCCCTAGTCATGAGGTCGGGGAGAGTTTAGCAGCCGGTGCTGCTAGGCAGGACGGGCCTGTCATAGCTAGAATGAAACACTTATTCTGTAGCATAGGGGGTGACCTTTATGGAATTCTTCGATATGGTAGTATGTCGGTCCTGGACATCCGATGTCTAAGGAGTTAGACTATGACATTACGGATACATGGGATGATATGGTAGGAGCCATCGATGAAATTGCACCGACTACCTTAGAGGGGGTCAATTAGAGGGTTACCGATCTTTCTACCGTTGTTGAGTAGGAGACTACCATCATGTATGGTATTATGGAGGATGCTCGAGATGACCGGTCTCAACTGAGAGGCCGAGTCAACTTGTTGTATAGGGATAGGCCTGTTCATTGTCGTTTAGTAGTAATGATAGAGATAGAGAGGCTAAGATGGCTCATGAGGCTTGGGGGCTATCCATAGATGCTAGCGACTATGCACGCTCAGATGTTATGTCATTACGTACTACGATAGTGGCGCAGAGTGCATTAATTTCAGAGTTATAGTCAGCAGATCACAGGAGACATAGGGTGATTTCAGAGTTATTGGCATCAGACCACAAGAGACAGGTTCAATTGACTAAGACATTAAGGTTGCTGAAAGGACTACAGACATAGATGGATCGAGGTTTCAGACGGCTGCATTGGACCCGTAAAGGTGGCACATGCTGATGCACCAGGTAAAAGAGGATGATTGGTATGCAGTTCCTAGATTTGGTTTTATGTTGTAGGCTATGCTATGCAGCTGTTTAAGTATCTATGGGTTATTCCAGCCTAGCAGACTGTATAGATATTTTGTTTTGTTTAACTACCCAGTTTATAGGTCTTGTTCAGGTATTATCTACTTTGTACAGCATACTAAGTGTTACAGGTATATCCCGGCTAGTATGGCTTTAGGTTGTTTCTTTTGTCTTGTAACCTAAGTATAGTATATCATTTGTATATGAACTGACCATGTTATCGTTTTTCAAGTTATATATCGAAAATGGAATGGGATTACATTATCTATGAAATCAGAATTTATTATAAAAGAATGTCGATTGGTGTTGTATACAGATTAATTTCAATAAAAGTTATACATTTAACCGTGTGATGTGATCTGGTTTTATTTAATGTATTTATGTTAAGTCATAGTTATGATTTTTATGATAATCGTACGGGTCTTATGTTTTCTTTTTTGTTTTTGGGGATTTAAGAAATGCACCAAGAGACGGACACGAGGTTAACCCAAGTGCAACACAGACTTCAGTCACAGACCTCATACATCTTGCATATAGTCACCTATGCCCAATTCAGCAATGGAATTAACAAGGCTGTTACTGCTGCACTGGCCAGCACGTAATGCAAACCAGAAATGGCAATATGATTTCCATACTTCTAGGAAGACGGGTGCAGAAGGCCTGTGCATGTTGCTCGTGAATGCACCTACCCCGAACTTATAAAATGCCAACCCTTGTACTTCAAGGGCTCTGAGGGAAGGTGTTGACTCAATCAGTGGTTTGAAAAGATGGAGTCTGTTTTACAGCATATAGCAACTGTACTCAAGTAGCATGCCAGCGTAAATTTTCTATGGGTGTACCTACAAAGGATATGCTCTTACATGGTTCGGAACTCACACGTTTAAGACCACTACTCATGAAGCTGCCATTGCAATGCCTAGAGGACAATGAAAAGTTTGATGAAGACAAAATACTGCCCAAGGGGCGAAATTAAGAAACTGGAGTTTGAAATGTGGAATTTAAAGGTGAAGGGTAACGATGTGGTAACCTATAGCCAACGTTTCCAAGAACTGGCACTAATGTGCGATCGGATGTTTCCGGAAGAAATAGACCAAGTTGAGAAATATGTCGGTGGCTTGCCCGACACGATCCATGGCAGTGTGATGGCAACTAAGCCAAAAACTATGCAGGATGTTCATTGAGTTCGACAATGAACTCATGGACAGTAGATCACACTTGGGCGGCTTCAACGTCAGGCTGACAACAAAAGAAAGTTTGATGACACCACTAGAACAACCAGACATCAGCACCCAAGCAATGAGATTCAAAACCACTAGAAGATATTATGCCCGCAGGAATGGTGACAGGAGACCATACTAGGCCTAAACATCTGTGTCCTAAATGTAATCTCCAACCATCACTATGATGGTCCTTGTGCTCAAATTGCACAAGTGGCAACGTTTTTGGTAATTTGCTCATGACTGCAGAATCCCCCAAATGTCACTCATTGAGGTAATCAGAGGGCTTGTTTTTGAGTGTGGTGTCAAGGGGAGTTATTTCATAGAGGGATTGCCCAAAATTGAAGAACAACAAACAACCGGGGTAATCAGGTTGGAAATTGCCAAGGCTCAGGCCAAAGGTGTTATGTGTGGGCCAATGCGGGGCAAACCCAGACAACAATGTCGTCTCGGGTATGTTTCTCCTAAACAACCGATTTGCATCTATTTTATTTGAATACCTGGTGACGATAGGAGTTTTGTTTCTTCAACATTTAGCTCTCGAATTGTTATCACACGACTGGCTTTAGATACTTGAATATAATGTCGAAACTAGCCGACGACATCGAATAGTTGGGTTTACACACTTTTATCGGGGTTGTACGGTAAACCTCTTAACTCTCTATTTCAACATAGACCTAATGCCCGTTAGAACTAGGTAGTTTTGACGTGATAATTGGTTATGTTGGTTGGCAAGTACCATGCCGTTATTGTTGTGCGGTAGAATAGTTCGTTCTGTATTCCTTTGGGAGAACGAAATTTTAATCGTTGTGGAGTTAACGGATAGCACAATAAACACGGGACACGATTAAAAAACATCATCTGTGTATAAGGCTCAAGGTATTTAATGAAGGGAGTCACGTATTTTTAGCAAATATCATCTGCAACCAAAGCCGAAGGACAAGTCAAAAGATGAGAAACGACTGTGAAGATGTGCTGTTGTTCAAGGAATTTCACTGAAGTCTTTCCTAAGACTTGTCCGGGTATACCACCCACTCGAAAAGTGAGTTTCGACCTCAATTTGGTACCGGGGATACACTGTCGAACGGGCAACCATATAGATTTGCACCCGTCCGAAATGGAGGAACTTAGCGGAGCAATGCGGACTGACGGAAAAAGGCTTCATAAGACCAAGTTCCTCACCTGGGGAGCTCGGTTCTGTTTGTAAAGAAGAAATATGGGTCTTTCCGGATGTGCATCGATTATTTGGGGAATTGAACAAGTTGATAGGGATGAAAACCGCTACCACTCCCAAGGATCGATAACCTATCTCGACCAACTTGCAGGGGGAGAGTTATTTATTATATATGATCTGTGGTCAAGGGTTCATCACCAGTGGAGGGCTTCGAGAGAAGACATTCCAAGTCTGCATCAGGACTCGATACACGGTCACTATGATTTCAAGTAAGTCTTTGGTTTGGACTAATAGCACCGGCCGTGTTCAGGGATCTTATGAATCCGGGTGTGTAAAAAAAATAATATAAAAAAAACCCCCCGCCCACCGTATCTGGACCAAGTTTGTAATTGTCTTCATCAATGACATTTGATCTACTCTAAAAGTAAGAGGAACATGAACGAACACTTAGGCAGATCTTGACATTGCTTAAGAAGGAAAAATTGTATGCCAAGTTTCTCCAAGTGTGAAGTTCTGGATTTCCTGGGTATATTCTCAGGTCACGTGATTTGTCTGTCGAGGTATTCCGTTGACCCTGCCAAGATGAATCTATTCATAAGATTGGATCTCCTAAAACACCTAATAGAGATTCGCCAATTTTTGGGCCTTGCCGGCTTATTATAGCAGATTCATCGAAGGTTTCAAAGATTGCCAAGTCATATATGACCAAAACTAAACCTAGAAATGTGTCAAGGTTGATTGGGGCGATAAATCAAGAAGCAAGCTTTTCATTGTTGAAGCTGATTGCTGTGCAGTGCACAATCTTGGCCTTACCTGAGGGAAGCAAAGATTTCTCGCATACTGGATGTTCAAAGAAGGGTTTGGGAGCTATGTTGCTGTATGAGAAAGGTGATTTCTTATGATTTGCTAGTTAAAAATTCTGATAAGAATATAGACTCAGGATTTAGAAACTTGGGGGAAGTAGTGTTCGTCTAAACAATTTAGAGGACTATCTGCTATGTAATAAAGCGAAAAATTTCCCCGTATAATTGTGATAATAGTAAAATAGGTTGATGAAAATTCTTGGGTTGTTATAACATGGGATGATCTGGTAGGAGCCATCGAGGAGATTGCACTAACCACCCTAGAGGGGTCAATCAGAGGGTTACCAATCTTTCTACCACTGTTGAGCAGGAAGGAACGAGAACCACTAAGGGTTCGGGCCTTAGTCATGACTATTGCCTTGGATCTTCCTAAACAAATCTTGAAAGCTCAGACTGAAGCACGAAAGCCAGAGAACATCAAGAAGGAGGATGTTGGAGGTATGTTGGTTGAGAATTCAAAAGATCCAGAGAAACTTAGAACGGAAAAGTTAGAACCACGTGCGGATGGAACTCTGTGCTTAAATGGCAGGAGTTGGTTACCATGTTATGGCGACTTAAGGACTGTGATCATGCACGAGTCCCACAAGTCTAAATACTCTATTCATCCGGGTTCTAACAAGATGTACCAGGATATGAAGAAACCATACTGGTGGCCCAATATGAAAGCCAACATCGCCACCTGTATTAGCAAATGTTTGACCTGTGCTAAGGTCAAGGCCGAACATCAAAGACCATCGGGTTTGTTAGTGCAACCCGCGATACCTCAATGGAAATGGGACAACATCACGATGGATTTTGTCATGAAGCTTCCTAAGTCGTCACAGGGTTATGACACTATTTGGGTGATCGTTGACCGACTTACAAAGTCTGCCATTTTTATGCAAATGAGGGAAACAGATCCTATGGATAAACTGGCGAGAATGTACCTAAAGGAGGTAGTCATGAAACATGGAATACCTGTTTCAATTATCTGTGACCGTGACCCTCGGTTCGCATCAAATATCTGGAAGTCACTTCAGAAGGCTTTGGGTACAAGTTTGGATATGAGTAATGCATATCATCCGCAAACCGACGGACAAAGCGAGAGAACCATCCAAACTCTCGAGGATATGCTACGTGCTTGCGTAATCGACTTTGGAAATGGTTGGGTTAAACAATTGCCATTACCGTTTGAAGCACTTTATGGTCGAAAGTGTCGTTCACCCGTGTGTTGGGCTGAGGTTGGACAAGTTTAACTCACTGGTATGGTCCAAAGTGTCGTTCACTAAACCACCATGTGTTTTGGGCCGAGGTTGGACAATTCCAACTCACTGTCCAGAGTTAGTGCAAAGAACCAAACGGAAGAGGAGCATCCAGATTAAACAAAGGATTTCAAACCCTCAGCGGGATCGACAAAAGAGCTACACTGATTTAAAGCAGTAAACCGATAGAGTTTTTCAATTGGAGATAAAGTTATGCATTAATGTTTCGCCTGGAAAGGGTCGAAACGTTTTGTCAAACAGGGAAGTTAAACCTAGATATGTTCAGACCTTCCAGGTTGAAAAAGGTTGGAGCCGTTGCTTACAAGCTTGAGCTTCCTCAAGAGCTGAGCAGGGTCCACAATACGTTTCATGTATCCAACTTGAAGAAATGTTATTCTGACGATCCATTAGTCGTTCCATTGGAAGGACTCCAAGTGGATGACAAGCTTCATTTTGTTGAAGAGCCTGTCGAAATCATGGATCGCAAAGTCAAACAATTGAGGCGAAGCCGAGTCCCAATTGTCAAGGTTCGATGGAACTCTAAGCGAGGCCCTGAGTTTACATGGGAACGTGAAGATCAATTCAGGAAGAAATATCCACACCTCTTCACCAAGACTGCACCGTCGTCAAGTGCCGTGTGATAAGCCTTGAGGACAAGGCTCATTTAACGGGGGAAGACTATAACACCTCGTGTTTTTAAGTCATATGTACGACGGTTATGTAATTCACAATTTATTTTTAGGGTTTATACCCGACCGTTTGCCTTTAAACATAAATCGTTAAGCTAAAAAATCGCATAAACTAAAAATGATCATATCCAATGTATACGGCCAATTAAACAATAAATATTTACATCAAAAAGCAAGTGTATATGATGGTATTTAGAGGATAATAATTATCATAGCACATTTTATTTTTATTGTTACTAAGTGTTTTAGTTTCCGCGATAAAAAACGTTTAGGCTTCCCAGAAGCACGTTAACTTATCTACGCTTCAATCAAATACACAAAATTTTAGTACACAATACTTAAAGTTTAATTAAACTTCAAGTATATTATCACATTATACATATTATTCATGAAAGAATTCAGAATCAAACACACACCACACACGTGCAAGTTATACATTTTATTAAGTCTATCCTTACATTATACTTAATATAATGCATAGTATTTCATTATATAAAAGATCAAAAACATATCCTAACATATACACAATCATGATTTCCGTGTACATAAGACTAGGAGGACAAGAATTGACCAAGAAAACTCACAGAATATCTCCATACAAGCTCTTGCATCCACTTGAACTCAGACTTTATCCAAACTTATCCAAGATAAGCTTACAACTTTCTTCCAGTCTTTCCCAAAAATTAACCTTGCATACTTCCACTAGACATCAAATATCTTCATAATATCCTTCTATTATATATATATACACATGCCATGTACCATAAAGGCTCACACTTGCTTTCCCTTAGCAAATTAAAAGCAAACAATCTCCCTTTTCTCCTCCCTAAGCCACGGCTTAAAACACCCTCCAAACAAATCCATAGCTTGATTTATATCATTATACAAGCATACACACACACATCTAAGGTATCAAAGAATGGTTTCAATAGTTGTTAACCATTTCAGGAAGGAATCAAGAAAAGTGTGCGCGGTGGCGAAGGAGATAGAGACCTTGGGAAAATATTAAAGGTATCATCCTAATTTTTCAATCCAAGATTTAAAAATCCACAAGGGTGTGATTGTTTATTTTCTCTACTCATCACACAAAGGTTATAATATAAAGCTTAAATCATATCATAACTAAGAATTTTATATGTTCATAGTCTATATATAGCTAAATCACACCATTTAGGGTACTTTTTGAATATGAAAAATGGAATATTTACCATATGATAATGTTATATGGACTTATTTACAAGTCATATAAAAGGTAATATCATGTTAAAAGGGATGTATAAGTTTATGACAGATGAGTTGGTTTATGTATAACATGTGAGAGAGCGAGGATCAAATTAGGAGAGAATCAGCAATGTTAACTTATGCGTTTACAAGTGAAAATGGTAGTTAAACATTGTTATCTTTAACACACTTGTAGCAAAGCATTATGGCGAGCGGCGAGGTGCCTTTATATATGTTAAAACATAAGATAGAAATTTGTAAGTAGTTTAATAAGGTGTTTGAAGCTTAATGGTACAAAAATCAAGCTTAAAACATGTTTTAATCACAACCTTTCAAACTTTGCGTTTTATTCGAATTGTTAACATCCATGCTAAGTTTTTATAAAGATATGCGGGGCAACGAGCGCAGAGCGTGTCGGGGAACCACGGCGCAGTGATAAGAAACTACTAAAATTAAATTTTATAACGAAGAAGATTACGCTAGTTACAGGTTTAACGACGCTAAAATACTTTATAAAACAAATTTTATAAATATACTATTCATTGGCAGTAACTTATGCATTGTAAACAATCAATAATAAGATATAAAGACTTCAAATACAGAACAGTTTCGAGAGAGAATCGCTAAAAACGGAGTATAATCGAATAAGGATACGACATTTAAACGAGTTTGCGTTATTGGTGTAATTCTTTAATGAACAGGTAAAAACATAGTCAGCACGAGAAGGGTCTCGGGAAACTTAAAAAATGCCATATTATGATCACTCGTCTTTAAAACGAAAGCGGCCCGAAAGAAACGCGAGAACGACTAAAATGACAAAGTTATGTCATTTTAACTAAAGGCGTAATTATAATTGTTTTTTACTTGCGAGCGCGAGAGCGCGATTTCACGTTAAACCGATTAGATGTGATAATAGCTATATAGAATTATATGTTATTAGTTTATCAAAGTTCTTATATTACTGAGGAGAATTTCATAATTGAGGCTTCTTCTATAACCTATTGACGAGTTGGTTGGATTTTACGATTTAAAGTGTCCTAACTCCTCGTACGTCATGACCATGACCTCTTAATTATGATTAGCCCGAACGTATAAGTGACGATGATAACGAGAGAGCTAGGATTATATATAATGTTGTTAGAACAACTTACTTAATACTGATTCGACTATATTAACTAGGTTGCATTCATTCGCGGCGCGTTAGCGAGCGCGTGTTTTATTTGGATATTTTTATTATCAGATTTAACTCACTTCAAGGTGAGTTCATAATCCCTCATGTTTTTTATAATTATTAAATTTACAAGTTTTTGGTGAGAAACATATGCATGGTTTTGCAAATTGGATGCAAGTGTAATCTTTTATTATGATTACGTTTTGCCTAAGTAGCGATAACCCACTAAGCCCATGAATTCATGAACTAGTCAATTACGGATTGTGAGCCGAATAGATTATAGATAGAACTATTTTGGAATTGACCCTCCCCCGTTTCGGGTGCGCGTAGCGTATCACTAGAAACTAACGTATATCATGGTTCGTATTTTTGAAGATGTACGGTTGAACATCATCACCGGGCAATGTAACAATATTTATATAATTGAATTCATTTAAGTCGGCTTCGTTGTCATGAGCCTTAGAAAACGTACTTACATGTTTCTGATGTCTGCATCTGTTGCATTATCCCGTGGAAAGTCCTTACGGTCCTGCATATCGTACATTTTACATAAACCTATTGAAATTCACCACTTTATGTTTGACGTTATAAATGCAATGTTTTTTCCAGGTCATAAGCACGAGGTGCGAAGGATACATTGGTGGTTATATTTTGAAGTCATGCATTAAAGATTTAGTCGCATTACATTTTGTATATCTGTTATGGGCTGGAAATCTTTGTAATAATAACAAGTAAACAAGTAAAGCTTCGGGCTTTTGTAACACATAATTTATTAAATCCAATGTATCAGTTTTAAACGACTTTTTTGGCCGTTCTTATATATCTTTTTAATTGATCTGAAGAATAACACGCCCCGACCCTTTAATTCCCGCTGCGACCCAATTTGGGGGTGTTATACTTTATGTAGTTTGAAAGATCATTCGAAGGTCCAACTTGAGCTTGATAATTTGGAGCTTGAAAATTGGTGTTTCCTTGATTGAAGTTTTGCCCTCTTCCTTGATTGTTCGGAGCTTGGTAATATCCCTTGAGTTTGCTATTGATTGTATTGTGGAGAGTTGATTATTTTTCACATTCAGTTAAATTGAAACCGGTGGTCAGATAATTATTCGACGATAGCTAAGCCAAATTACGATCACCTTGTTGTTTTGGTAGAATTACATCCCGAATTGTATACCCGTATTAACTAAGCGGCCTCATTGAGTGAGCCATCGACAGCTGTGCACCATCGTATAGAATGGAGGACCATACAAAGTCTCGCCTTTCAAATCACAACAGATTTGATCGTTTGTATTTGTCTCATCATCTCTACAAAATTCTTATTCATCATTTCCAATTGTCGAACAACTTCTGGACTCTCGGTAGTAGTAGAAGAGATATTTCTAGACGTATTGTCTCGAGTTGCTGAAGTGTCCTAATGGTTTGGTGGAGAGGTCATGTTCTCATCAATTCGAACAATACTTCCGGTGTCTTTTGCATAAAAGTTCCTTCCGTTGCAGCATTGATGGTGTCCCGATGGCTTAATGTCAAACCATTAAAAATGTATCAATTTGTGTAACTAAAAGCATGTTATGGTTAGGACACCGATCAATGGACAATTTGTAACTCTCCCAGGCCTCGAATAATGATTCATGCGGTTTTTGTTCAAATTTCGTGATCTCGTTCCTTAATTTAGTCACCATTGAAGGAGGAAAATGCTTCGAAAGAAATTTCCTCATCATATCGTCGAAAGAGTAGATGGAATTCCTTGGAAGGCGATCATACCATGCGATAGCATGATGCGTCAAGGAATATAGGAAAAGAGATAAACGAAGGGCGTCATCGGAGACCCCATTTTTTGCCTTCTATTTGATTAAATTTCCAAAAATTTATCAATATGTCTATTGGCATCGTCGCCCGGTAATCCGTGAAATTGGCAAGTATTTAGAACTTGTTGGATCATGTGTTGATGAAGTCTAAAATCCGTAGCTTCGATTGGAATCGGGGCAATTGGTCCACCCCATCCATTTATAGACGGTTGGCACAGCTCCTCCATCGATCGGGGAGTTGGCTTATTAGGTCTCACCACCAGAGGTGGACCATTATTATTAAGAGGAGGGGGCCTGCAGGAGGCGGTCCTTGATTATTATGAGGAATGCTTATAAATTCTTTGAAGTTGAAAAGAGATGACGGGTCACCAAAATTCCTTCGTCGAATAAGACTCTCGGGGTCTCTAAGCGGAGAAAATAGATTAGAAGAAGTAGAGCGAGTGCTCATACACTAAAAACAAGATAAGAAAAAAAAATTAAGATAGAACGAAAATATTTTTGTAAACGATAATCGAACAAGTGTACGGTAGCTCTCTAGAAAAACGCACAAAAAAGTAGAAGAGCGGGTAAGCGCGAAGCGTTTTAAAAACCTTCTCCTTTCGTGTCGAAGTTCGTTGGATCGACCCTCCTTAAACCTCTCTTATAGTTTGTTAATCTAAAGGTGAGTTGTTTTCACAAGTGACACAATGGTTGTTTTTGAGTTTTTTCAAAAAAAAATAATTAATTTTTTTTTGGTATTTTATACTTTTTTAGAAAAAACATAAATTGAGAAAAATAAAATATTTTTGTATTTTTTATGTTTTTAAAAGAAAATAGAAAATAACAAACGATAACTTCACGATTAAGGATCTTCAAGGCACTAACTTCAAATACTTCGCCAAAATCGAACACCTCTCCCCGGCAGCAGCGCCAAAATTTTGGTTCAATGACAAATAGTCTATATATAATTAAATACATATCCTAAATATCTCAAATTAATTATAGTAGAGAGAGTATCCCATTTTGATAAGAAAATTGTTTGAGGACAAACAATATTTTATCTCCCGGATGTCGTATCCCGACAAGAGTTGAATTTGAAGTCCGCAAAGGTATTTTGTTTCATGCTTGAATATCAAATATTTTGAATTTAGATTTTAATTCTACTAACGCAAAAGCAAATAAAGATAAGGTAAATTAACAATTAAAGAAATTAAGAAATTTAAGTATAAAACGTTAACAAGAATTAAAAACGAGACTAATTAACCAAATAACACAAATTTAAAACCTAAAAATTCAAAATGCTAAATTAAACATAAATGCACTAAAATAATTTTCAAAACAGAAAATATTTTTTTTTTACTTTTAAATTATTTAAAACTATTTATTAAACTAAATAATACTAAAAATGAAATTAAAAATACTAAACTTAATCTAAAAATTTTGAGAAAATTCCTAAAAGTACTTTAAGCTAAAAAGAAGGTTTTCAAAGAAGAATAACTCAAAAACCTAAAGTGGATAATTTTTTAAAAATCAAATAAGCCAAATAAGCTAAAACTGAAAAACTTGCATAAGTAATTAAGATTATCGCTGCAGCCGCTGGGCTGGGGGGGTCACCAGAAAAGGGGGAGCGCGCAGGGTGCAGAGCTGAGTGTAGAGGTGCGTGGTTATGAAGAGGAGGTCACAGGTTCGAACCCTGTGACTTTCTTTTTAAGAAAATTATTTTTTTTTATTTTCTTTCAAAAAAGCTAATCTATAAGCTAAAATAAGCACTTTTAATAAAAGAACTTTTTTTGAAACTTGTGAATAAGCTAAGAAAAAGCTACCAATAGTGGCAAATTTAAGCTTAAAACTGTTAAGCTAATTAGAGTTAAAACAGCTTGTGCTTTTTAGCTCAAGAAGCAACAAGGTCCACTAATAAGCTAAAACATACCTAGAACTAGAACTAATAAGCTATTAGGACTAGAAATAAGCTAACAAAATAAGTTGAAAAGCACTTTAAAAAGCAAATAAACAGAAGCACTTAACACAAAAAAATCAGGTTAAACCACTACTTTTTAAGCTATCATTAGAACTAATAAGCTACAAATGAAAAACAGAATTAGCCTAGGACTGAAAGAACGCAAATAAGCTGAAAATAAGCCAATTGGCTTAAGAAAGTAGCTAGAAAATTGACTTTGATAATGACAGACTAAGCTAATATTTTTGGCTTCTTGAACTTGAAGACAGATTTTAAGTTTAAACCCAAGACTCAATAAGCAAACTAAAAAGCTAAAATTAAAAAACAGATAAAGACCATGACTTAATAAGCATATTCAAACTAAAATTGAGCTAAATCAAACACTAAATAAGCTAAAAACCTAGGCTCAAACAGATTGCATACTCTATACTAACTTATGACTTTACTTTTTTTCTTTTGCTATTTGCTACTAACTGTTAAGACAAAAATGACCTTTGACACATTAAAAGCTAAAACAGATTAAGAACTTATCACAAAAAGCCTAGACTCAAACAAAAACTAAACTAAATTAAGCTAAGTATAAACCACAATAACTGCAACAACGAAACTTAAGGACAAAGCTATAAACTACCAATTCTTGACTGATTTTTTTGGCTAAAATGCTTAAGAGGACTTTCCATAGACTAATGATCCAAAAACAGATGAACATTGGTGCTATTTTAACTGACTTTGATCACCAAAACTACAACTCAAGTGTATTTTAAGAAGATCAATCAAATAAGCAGTTTGACAAGCATATGAACACACAGACTTAAAAATAATATTCAAAACTTAACAAAACTTCTTTTAAACTAATTTAAACTTATACCTAAACTAGATTAGAGCAAATTAAAACTGGTTTTGAAATCCAAAAGCTTCACAAGCAGTCTTAACTATGTTAAGACTGCTTGTGCCAAACACCCCTTTAAACTTTTGAAAATCAATTTTACCCTAAAACAGATCTAGTTAACCTTCCAAAAGCAAAAACATATTAAGCATAATGACTTTGGAAAACAATTAAGCAAAAATCTAAATAGAATAAGCACTTAATCAATAAGCTAAACATATAGGCAGTTTAGACTAAGAAACTAAGTAGTTTGAATCAGAATTTAAACTAAGCTATTTTAAACTAAGGACTAGATATATTAAGCAACAATAAGGCAGAATAAGCACATTAAGCAGATAATAAGCATGAATAAGCAGAGCAAAAAGCTAATGAGAATTTAAGCTAAACATGGATCTAAATAGCTTTTATAAGCTTAGATCTACAAGCTAGCTTATAGGATAAGCTATGAATAAGCCCTTCCATTTCTGGCTTATCTTCCCAAATGGCTTATTTAACAATTTTGAATGAATTGAGAGAATGACTTATTCAGTTTAGCTCATTGCGTGAGGACACGGCAATACCTTAGTATGGGGGATTTTGGTATGTGCTTAATTACACATACCTTTTACCTTTAAAAACGAGCTAAAATAACCAAAAACGGACTTAAAATGCCAAATATATGCTTGTTTTGCTAATTGTATTGTGCAGGAACGGATAACTAAGAAAAGGACGAAAAACAAAGCCAAAACGACAAAACCGGACTCGGAATGGAAAAGACTGTGAAAGACAAAGCCAAATCGAAGCCGAAAAGTCAATCAAGTCAAAAAGTCAACAGAAAAGTCAACTGGTCAAAGTCAAAGTCAACCCCGACAAATCCAAAAGTCAACAATTGAAGAAATATAAGTTTGAGGGCTTAAATTGCCAATCCCTAAAACTTATATTTAATGAAGAAAAGAGAAAAGTAAAGACAAGGGCTGATTTTGCAAACTACTCAAAGTAACAAGTGGGGGGCAAAACTGCCAAGTCCCCATACTTGTAATACACCAAGGACGAGTTTTGCAAAGAGTGTTATAACTCTTGGGGACTTGTTTTGCCAAGTCCCCAAAAGTTATAACCACACAAGGACTAAGGATGCAAAGATGCATATATCTTTGGAGGACCAACCCTGCCAACTCCATAAACCTATACCCTGTCACCCCCAACACCTTTTCCCGCCATTTTTGAAATCCCTAAACCCAAAACCCACTCACGGGTTAACACCCCCTTCTTTTACCCTGCAACCCAAACCACCCCATGGTTAAAACTCTCCCCCCTCCTCCACTAATCCCCTAATCCCACTTGGCAATCCCACACTTCCCCATGACAAATCCAACGGCTATGGTTGATTATTGAAGAAATTGAAGGGCCAAGATTTTGGCTGTGAACCTCTCACAACACAAACACAAGAAGATCCCTGGACATCTATAAAAGAAGAAGAAGGATGAACAAGGAAAGTAGTTAGTTAGTTTTAATTTTCAGTTTGTATTTTTCTCATTTTTAAGCATTTCTTTCAAGTATTTTTCAAATTCAGTTTAAATCACTTGTACCTTTGTTACTTTAGTTTGTACTTCATCATTTGAGTAATAAGATTCAGTTCTCAAGTATTTTTGTTCTTTGATTTCAAATCTAAGCTGTTTTTACCTAAATAAGCTCTCAATAAGCTCATTTGAGCTTATTACTGTTCATAAGCTCAAAATTTAGTTAAAACTTTGTTTTCAGTCAGTCATTACTCTTTTAGTTCAAATTTTGGTCAAATCATGATCACTTGAGGAGTTTTGAGTTCATTTTGGAAGCAACAAGGCAAATAAGCTTTTATATAGCTTATTCAGGTTTAGAGGCTTTGGGAGCCACTTAGGTTCATGATTTGAGGTCACTCACTCAACAAGAGTGACCTCTAGTTCTGAGACTCCAATTCTCAGGTTTTAACTTGCAAATTTCATTTTAACATGAATTCAGCTTATTCAATTTGCTTATTACTTTGTCTTCCTTTGTGTTAAATTTTGTTTAGTATTGTTTAGCTAGCTTAGTGATTCAAATGCTTTAGTTTGTTTGAGTAATAATTCATTGAGAAGTGAAGAGTTAGATTCTGTCATTTTTAAGTAGTATTAGCTAGTAGACAAAGTAGCTTATTATCACTAATAAGCTGTAGGTTTAAGAGCTTGAATAGCTTCATTAGTTTGGTTAAAGTAGAAGTAGATAAAAGGTTTAGGAGTTTAAGCTTTTAAATAGATTTTAAGTGCTACTTAGTTTTGACAGCTTTCTATTAAGTAGTGTTTGGATTTAGGTTTATTTGACTCTTAAAGTCAACTTTATTCTGTCAAATTCCTTATATAGTTGAATTTAGTCATTTTAGCAAGTTTAAAACAGGTTTCAGAAGTTAGTTTTTAGAAATTCAAAGTTTATAGCTTAAAAATAGTGATTCAACACCAGGGCAGATTAACTGAGCATGTGATCTTAGGACTTGGTGTTTTATAGCTTTTTTTTGTTCAAGTGTTGTCAACATAAACTTAGATACACTTAGTGAAGTGGTTAGAAGTTCTAATCCTCAAAACTTAGCCTGCACTCTAGTTATTACCAAGTACATCAGCAAACAACAGTACTAATTCAGTTAGTACTGCTGTTGCTAATCACTTTACTAGTTTATTTTTAGGTTCTTATAATAAGGAGTTAGAACTTAGTAATAAGCACCTAATTAGTATGCTATTAGTTTAATAAAAGTCATCATTTAGTTTTCAACTTTAAGCTCTAGTTCAGCTTTTTGAGTCTTTTAAAAGTAGACTAGCAGCACTAAAGTAATCTAGCTTATTTCCTTTAAACTTTTCAATTTCTAGTTGTTATTTCAAAAAGCTTTTATCTAGGTTTGTTCAAAGTATAAAGGTGAGCTTATTTCCAAAAATTCAAGTTCTAAGGATTAGTATTAAGCTAGATAGCTTATTAGTGAAAGCTTATTTCCAGTTTAAGCCTGAGTCCTCACTTTTCAATAGCAAATTCCTTGTTATTTTGGTTAACTAGTAGCTTATTTCTTTGTGGATATCTTTAGTTCACATCTTAAGCTCCACTAAGCTTCTTTTGTTTTTCATTTTCATGTAGTAATAAGCTTGGAATAAGCCAAAACTTAAAAAGTCAGGAAAACTACTAGTTTCTGTAAAGCAGAATTAGAAGCTAAGTTTCTAGCTTATTCTGTTGTTAAAATTAGCAAGTGCCTTTATTAAAGTTGTTTAGAATAAGCTCTTTATTAACTTTGTAGTTTTAAGTTTTAGCTAATTCTCATTTTTCAATAAGTCAAAAATAAGCTAGATCGCAGGGTTTATTTGGTAATATCTAGATAGTTAGAGGGTACCCGTTTTCATACAAGTGTAAATTCACAATAGTTAGCCCGCCTACCCTTTAGTTTCGTTTCTTACACTTTCTACCCTGTTCTTTCTAGAATAATAAATAGATTTAATATTTTTCAAATTAGTTTTTATTAAATTAGGGTTTAGATTTTAATTGCTAAAATTAGTGTTCAATTAGGTTATAAAAATTAGGGCTTTTTGTGCTATTCATTTTCTGCACCCTTCTAGTATTTTAAAACCATTTTCCCTTATTTTTCTAGTTTAATTTGTATTTTCTAGGAATTTAAATAGATTTTAGTTAATTTCTTTTTCTTAGAAAAATCATAATAAATAGAAAAATGGTTGAAAAATTTTGATTCTTTTTGTAAAAAATTTCTTTTTAAATCTAGTATTTTTGAAAAATAAAAGTAAAATTTTAGTGTTAATTTTTAGAAAAAGTATATTTTTGTTAATTCATTAATCTTTAAAAATTCATAAAAAATTCAAAAATAGTTAAAAAATTCCAATTCTTTTTCCTAAAATTTTATTTTTAAATTTGTGATTTTTAGGTATTAAATTTGTAAAAAGTAGTTTCTTAGATTTTAAATTTCAGTTTTAGCTCACGTATTTACTTTTCGTGTATTTAAATTTCGCGTTAGTTAATTGATTTTAGTTTCTTAAATTTTCTCTATAGTTTATTGTGCTATTAAATTCGTAGTTTAATCCAAAATCCAAAAAATCTTCAAACTCAAATCTTTGACTGTATCGATTCTCCAGTCCAGCCTCGTTGGGGATAAACGACCCGAGAACATTCTATACTACTTCTCGGTATCATTGATAGTTGTTTTTAGATTATATATATTTTATATTTTATTATATATTATATATATATAGTGTAAAAACCTGCAATCAGTCAACAAGGTCAGAGGAGGGATATGAGAGAGTGTTATGAGGGGATCTAATGACAATTTTTAAACCTGATATAGAAAGTCCAGTATGAAGGACTCTACAAAATGAAAAAGTGTTGATATGGAAGCTATTTGATTCTTGTAGAGTACACTTTCTGAGGTTGCAATCTATGCATATCTTTATGCTGGTAGAGAAAAGGTATCCCCTTACACCTGCAACAATCACATACATGCTCAACAAGAAGCTTTAAGCTGATCATTGGAATGAAATGTGTTATCAGCTTCTTAAGCTCATCACAAAATAGCTCAAGAATCCTAGAAGTGTTTAAAAGCATCCTCCTGGTGATGGTGAAGACTTTTAATGAAGAAACTTGATGATTTTGAAGAAAAATATCAAGTTTAGGGGAGGATTGTTAGGATTAAAAGCTTCATAAGGTTGTTTGGAATTACTGTTGCTCTTATCAAAGTTAGTGCTGCTCAAGAAAAAAGGTTTGGGTTACTAATGCTAGCAAAAAGATTGTGAAAAATACGCTAAGTAGTTAGTACTGCCAATATAAACTTAGTACTGCTAGTGTAACTTAGAACTGCTAGTATATATTAGTACTCCTAGAGTAAAGTTAGTACTGCTAAAGTAAAGTTAGTACTGCTGGTGGAGAATGAAGAAAATATTCAAAGTAGTTACTACTGCTTGTACATAGTTAATGTTGCTGGTGTATAAGTTACTGCTGCTAGTGTTTGGAGTTAATGATGTTGGTACAAAGTTACAACTGCTAATAGAGTTACAACTGCTAATGGATAAAGATTGATTAAAGATAAAGATTGCTTATGTGATATGTATGAGATGTTTTTGTAAAAGATACATATAAGTTAATTGTTTAGAAGATCATGATAACTTAGGAAATATTGTAATCCCATTAGGACTCCTTGGTGTATAAAAGGAGGTCCTAGGGCTAGAATTAGATATCTAGAAATTGTTTGCTTTGATATCGATATAGATTCAAGGTTTTGTAACCCTAACACTATTAAGAGTGTTCGTATTATATTGAGGCTAAAAGTTTGGTAAACTATTTTTGTTATTAATCTTATTCATTACTGTTTCATTCAAATTCTTCTTAGTATCATTGACTTAATTCCGCATAGTCTTTGATATTCACAATCAAAGTTTCTATCATAGTTGTTTTGAATTTATTCAATACAACTTAGGCTTATACAAGCTAAGCAAGATCTATTCTATTAGGATCAACACCAATACACCTGCAACGCTTGTCCCCAGGGTGCTTCCAACAAAAAGTCAAGTAAAAATTAACATTTTTGCACTTATACAACTTTTTTTGGAATTTGAAAAAACCTGTAAAAAGAGAATTACACCAACGGGTCTCACTGAAGGGGAAAGGGGCTTTGAACAAACCAAGGAATGTTATCTCACCAAGGTCATTCCATTTTTCAAAACACTTAAAGAACATTTTGAGGGTATTCAAAAGGCTCTCACTAAAGAAATCAAAGAAATAAAAGAAATTTTTGAAGACGGGGGGGGGGGGGGGGGGGGGGGGGGGGGGGGGTGGGGGGGGGGGGGTGGGGTGGGGGGTGGGGGGGGGGGGGGGGGGGGGGGGGGGGGGGGGGGGGGTGTTGGAAGCTGATGTTGACCAAAATGTTGTGAATAGGAAGTATGATGAGATTGAGCAAAAAAATCTTCTTATTGCAAATGACAATTTAATTGTGGATTACTTGTCCAAAGAAGTGTTTTATATTGCAACAAATTCTGAGCTTACTGTATCTAGATTCACCGAAATGCATGATGCCTACGCTGTTGTTCAAGCACGTTGTCTGGAACTTAAAGCAGAGCTTTTTAAATTACATGATAAGGTTCAAAAAGATGATCATACTGAATAAGTAAAACGTTTTTCCAACCTTGAGGTAAATCACTTAAATTTACAGTTCAAGTATCAACACCTTAAAGAAAGTTTTGTAAACAACAAGTCTCTACCCGCTCGAGATGCTCCTGATTTTGATTCTGTCTTTGTAATCAAAAAAATGAAAGCTTCCATTCAAGGAAAGGACAACGCCATCAAAAAATTGAAAATGCAAATCTCTCAATTAAAAGAGACCCGTAGTGAAGCAGACCGTACTCTTGATTTAAGGGCCTTAGATTTTCAGATCACTAAATTAACTGAAAAAGTCATCGTTCAAATGAGCTTTTAGGGCTGAGAATGCAAAAATTAAGCCGCATTACAAGGAATTGTATGATTCTATTAAGATTATGCGTGCTAAACATATCGAATAGACAACTGCCTTGTTAACTGAAAATGAGAATCTAAAAGCCCAACTACATGAAAATATGAAATGCATCACTATGGATTTGGTAAAACCAAGAGTTCTTGCACCTGGTAGGTATGCTATAGATGTTGAACCAATCCCCCCTCACAGTAGGAACAATAGGGAAGTTCATCTAGATTATCTCAAACATCTTAAAGAAAGTGTAGAAACCCTTCGTGAGATAGTAGAGGAAGCTAAGGTTGAAACACCATTAGATAGATCACTTGCATCTGTATGCCTTTACACTAAACACTCTTAGGAACTATTAGAATATGTGATTGGCACTTGTTCAAAACACTTCAATAAACGAGATAAAAAGCATGCTTCTACCCCTTTAACTAGGAAAAAGCAAGTTACTTTTGAGGACCAATTTGAAACGTCAAATAATAACACACACAAACATATAGAACAACTAAACATTCAGAAGACTAATGTCCATGTGATTCCTTCTACAGGAGTAAACAGTTGCACTGACGCTAGCGGATCAAAGCCTAGGAGCAAATCCAAGAAGAATATGATCTCGCCAGCTAAAAGTGTCAATAAGAAGAAAGTAGAAGAACACCCTAGGACCAATAATTCTGGTTTGCAATATACGAATAGTGTTGATTCTAGTATTAGCTCTAAGCGTACTGTAATTAATTCAAATTCTCATTCTGTTTGCAAGACATGTAACAAATGCTTAATTTCTGCAAATAATGATATGTGTGTGGTTAATTATTTGCACTCTATGAATGCATCCCCCTCTGTTAAAAATGTTGTGCACAACATTAGGAAAGTTTGGAAACCTAAGCAAATTAAGCAAGTGTGGAAAGCAACAGGTAAAGTGCTTACCAATATTGGTTATCAATGGAAGCCTACGGGAAGAATATTCAGTTTTAGGAGAACAGTGCCCTCTAACTAGGCTCACTACATCCAATGTTCTACCTGTATAGCAAACTAAAAACGTTTGTACTAGTAAATCTGTAATAACCGAGAAATTAAGTAACACCTCTCAGAAATCATTAACTAGTCACCAACATAGAAACAAACAGTACAAGGTAATTCCTACTGGCATTCCCACTCCAACTATGAATCAGGCAATTGATACGTCTATGCAAACTGATGTTGCTTATGCTAACCAACAGGACACCAACAAAAATTAAGGATCTAACTTTCCAAACTCTCCATCTTTGTCTGTTTTCAAATGCAGGTCGTACAGATTGTCCTTTGGTATTTGGACTCAGGCTGCTCAAAACATATGACGAGGAATCGCTCACGGCTCAAGAATTTCGTGAAAAAGTTTACCGGGATAGTCAGATTCGAGAATGATAATTTTGGTGCTATTATGGGTTATGGAGATTACGTGATTGGTGACAATGTAATCTCCAGGGTATATTATGTCGAAGGACTTGGACACAATCTTTTTTCTATTGGACAATTTTGTGATTCAGATCTTGCCATTGCATTCAGAAAGCATTCATGTTATGTTAGAGATGTAGAAGGTGTAGAGTTACTTAAATCTGTATACTATCTCTATTGAAGACATGATGAAGTCCTCTCTAATCTGCTTTTTGTCAAAAGCCTCCAAGAAGACATCATGGTTGTGGCAGCGTGTGTTAAACCATTTGAACTTCGGTACCATCAACTATCTTGCACG
>BQNB010029317.1:0-55844 GCA_026074375.1 Tanacetum coccineum | reverse complement strand
TTATCTTTGAGTGACTTATCATTCTCTGGTGGTGGAGACGATGAAGGTAGTGCAGCAACAACTCGGTAATGCATGTCTCATCAGATGGTAATTGTGGAGTATGGCGTTAAATAGACATCCGTACTGCACGGGATTTAGTCTCAAAAGACAAGATGATATGGTGTGGAGAGGTGGGTGATGTAGAAGCAGACTCATCAGTCTCAAATGCCTCTGTATTCTCAGCTTGAGGGGACAGGATCATCTGTAGGTACAGCAGAAGGGTCTGCCGAAGCTGGGTGCTCCTCCTCCTCCTTGTCCTCCTCATCCTTCTCAACATCATTATCATTGTTGTCATTATCAGATGACTCATTATCATAATTGTCTCATCCGTCGGCAGGATGGTCAGCAGGATCCTCCTTATCCTCTTCCGGATCGGAGTTAGCAATGTAGCCTGGTGATAGGGCTGTAGGTGAGGCATCAGCAGATAGAGGCTGATCCTTCATTGGTCCCTCTAGCTCCTCATCAGAAGCTCACTGGAATCTCTATGGCTCGGAACTAATATGAACAGATGTGTAGGTAACTGTCGATAATGAAAACATAACAGCTTGCAACGAGCAAAACTTAACTTATATAAATATATTATATAAGGCTGGTATGGTAAATACGAGTATGCACTTATGGCATAAATGAATGATGGTAAGGTATCATATTCGATAGCTTAATGTTTAGGTAGCGCTTAGGACCTACGAGCTTATCGTACTACCTTGCCTAAAGAAATATTCCCCTATTTATATAAATAAAGCCTGTATATAAATACTGTAGAGTGTGTCAAAGAATGCATACTTATCCTTTGTAAATATACAATATACTCTTATAGTACTACGTACTATAATAATGAACCACGATATCATAATGTAAGCAAACTATAAAACTAACTAATGCATACAAGTAGTGTAAGCATGAAATGTTTGCACATGTGTAGTCCCGTTTTGTGGGGGGTAAAAAAAAAAACCCCCCCGTGTATTAATTCTTTTTTAAAAACGGTTATAGTCCAGCAAAAACATTTGACCTGGTTCTCTATAACCTTGGCTCTTGATACCAATCTGTAACACCCCCAAATTGGGTCGCAGCGGAATAAGGGTCCGGGGCGTGTTACTTCTCAGATCAATAACACAAGATATATATAAAACGACCAAAAAGTCGTTTGAAAATGATACATTGGATTTAACAAAGTAATTGTTACATAAGCCCGAAGCTTAACTTGTCACTTAGATCAAAATAACAAAGATTATCAGCCCCAAACAGATAACAAAAATGAAATGTGACAAAATCTTAATGCTGACATCCAAATCAAAACCACCAATGTAATCCATCGCACCTCTGTACTATTGATCCCCTGAAAAACATTGCTTTAAAACGTCAACAATAATGTTGGTGAATTCATAGGTTTGATAAATCATATATTGTAGGACCACAAGATCTCCCAAGTGTATGATAATGCAACAGATGCAGATATCATATAAATGTAATTACGTTGCTCTAAGCTCATGACACTGATGCTTGACATGTATGGATGCCAAATTAATGGCCGTTTGCCCGTGGTGATGTTCTAACCCGCAACATCCGATATTCGACATGGTATACGTTCGTTTCGCTAGTGATAGCTAATCACCCGAACAGGTTGTCAAACCCAATAGATCTATTCATAACATTCGCGCTCGTAATTAACAGTTCATGATAATGGGCTCAGATTGGGTTATCGCTACTTAGGCAACATGTAATCATAATATGAAACTTAACCACTTGTGTTCAGTTGTAAAACATCGCATGTTTTTCACCCCAAAAACTTTGTAAACAAAAGCATGTAAACGTGGGTCTATGAACTCACTTAGTTTCTGATAATCCAAATATCGCAGATAATTGCGTCACGTAAAAGGATCGAATGCAACCTCTAAATATCATAGTTCGTATAAGTAACCGAGATACTAAAAAGATAAAACATTGAATTTAATCTATAGCTATGTCACATCGTACTATCGTTCGGGCTATCATAATTAAAGAGGTCATGACATGACGTTCGAGGAGTTAGAACACTTTAAATCGTAAATCCAACAACTCGTCGAAACGCCATCCGAAGAGGCCTCATTATGAAACTCCCTAGTAATATAGTACTTTGATAACCACATAATATCTATACGAAGCTCAATCACCAACCAATGGTTTTGGTAAAAATTGTGTTTAATAAGTTTAAAACGTTTATAATTACCGTTTAGTAAAACTGGCGTAACTTTCGCTTTTATAAAACCCGATTCTCGCGTTTCTTATGTTCATCTTTTTGTATCAAGACACATCATAAATCAGACTTTTCGAATTTTGGACCTACTGGTGAACAGTAAAAATTACTGTTCACATCAGACCTTATATATATATTTGTCGATTTAATTGTCGTAAAACCCGTAAACGTCGTATTTTATTCGTTATAGCTCCGTTTTTAACGATTCTTTCGAGGGCGTTCTCGTATTTGAAAGTTCTATATATTTTATGAGGTTTTTACAAAAAATATAACTTTCTGTCATGAATAGTAACTTTATAAAAAATAGTTTTATAAAAGTGTAATTGTCGTAAAATCGCGAAATCATAACTCGTTCGTTATTAAATTGAAAAATTACATTCTTATCATTTTGGAATCCTAAAAAAAGTATTATTTGTTAAAAATATCAACACTTTGCTGTTTAATAATTTTTTTATAAAAATGTTTTTATAAAAACTCATTTATGACTTCGTTTATTAACGTATAACTCGTATTTTAACGTAACTTTTCGTTAATAATCCGTTTAACAAATTTTCTTACCTTTTCAGAATCGTCGTGAAAAGGAATTATCTTATAAAAATAAAAAAGAGTAGTGTCAATAATCCGAATTTGGACAGAATGTTTGCTTGAGTTTTGTTGAAGCCATTTTTGATCTTTTCTTTATACTTTATTACTTTTGCATATAAACTATAAGTGTACAAGTGTATTTCTTTCCATGAGACTTTATTTTAGTGTTCTATCAACATGATTAAGAGTCCATGTGGTCATTTCAAGTGAAAACTTTATTTTCATGATTAAAACTTAAATGGTGATTTATGCTAAATAGAAATATCATATGCATAATAATAAAAGTTATAGCAACATAAAGAGTTTAAATGGACCTTATGAGGTATGATGATGATGATGTACAAGTGCTAAACCCTTGTTTAGCCACAAAAACCAAACTTGCACTTTATAAACCCTATCTTTCTTTATTAAACCCTAGCTTTCTTTTACTTGAGAAATACTTGGAAATGATGATTCAATGCTTGCAAATACCTTAGTATATCTTAGAATAGGTGTATATAGAAGTGTATGGATTGTAGAAAAATTTGTATGGGTTTGTGTGGTGGGGGTTTGAATGCCGTGAGCTTATATTGAGCCAAAAGGAAGATTTGTGAATTTTTCTCTCTAAGGTTGATGCAGTAAGATTAACCTTGCTAGTTACTTGTATATATAATCATTTCTTAAGTCAAAGAAACATAGGAAGGCTTCAAGGTATGGTCTTGGAGTCAAGTATGTGGGCAATGGTGTGGCCATAATGATAAGGTTAGACATACTGAAGTAGTCCAATTAAAGAAGCATGGTGCTCATAAATAAGTATTGTTGTTTTTGACCAAATGGGAAGATTTTTCAGGCGTATAATACTTGCACAATATGCAAAGAAATTTCGTCAAAAGTATGGATATAGATATTATATTTTTATGTATTGGTAATAAATGTGGGTATTGTTTGAAGCGTAGAACAGTTATTTTGTGGTTTCGTGAGTGCCTAAACGAATTTATCGCGAAACGTAACACTATTACGTATCCATAAAAATAAAATAAACAAAGTTAATAATTATCCTCAAAATAATTATATAACCCTTGCTTGATGTAAACATTTAAGGTTATGCCCTTTTTACATTGAAACGCTCATTTTTAGCCTACGACGATTAAAAACTTAGATTCATGAATTTACAAGCAAACGCGTTAACGACACTAAAATAAATATAGGTTTATCGATCAGTCCCACCCCCCCCCCCCCGTCAAAGACTTGAAAACACAGGGTGTTATATCTACTTAGGATTAGAACTCGACATTACGCTTAGTGTTGGAAATTGGTGTAAGCTAAGTTGTGTACGATTTTCTCCGCCTAAAGGGAGCTTGTTAACATAATGAAGAAAACTCTCGAGTTTGATGCTCGGGGAGTGGAGTAGGGCGAAGAGGTACTTCGTTACCGAACCACTATAAATCCTCGTGTTGTGGTTTGATCTTTCTATCTCTTATCTCTTATCTTGCATACCTATTTCATATCTTATCGTTACTTATTTAATTAGTTAAATTGTTCATATTGTGCACATTGTGAATTCACATAAAGTCGAATCTAAATTTTTATAATCAAGCCAAACATAAAATTAAAAAGCGGTAAACTATTCAACCCCCCTTAAATTTTCCACAATTGGTATCAGAGCCAGGGTCAAACAAGATTTTTAAAATAAATTGTATTTTAAAACTTGAATCGATCTATGGAATCGGAAAAATATTTAGAAGGGCAATCTATGCAGAGACCCCCACTATTTGAAAGTAGATGGATTATTTATTGGAAAAATAGATACAAACATAATGTAAATCAAAAGATCAATACTTTGGCATGTTATTACCTATGGTGATTTTCCTCTTATTCAAAATAATCCCGAAACTAAAAAGGATGAAAAAGTACCATTTGATAAACAAAACGATGATCTTAAAAAGAAACTGGCAAAAATTAATGAAGCTAAAATGGTGATTTATAATGCTTTACCATGTAAAAATTATGAAAGAATCTTTATGTGTAAAACCGAAAAAGAAATTTGGGATACTTTATTAATCACTCACCAAGGTAATAGTCAAGTTAAAGATAATAAAATAGTTCTCCTTATTCAACAATATGAATAATTTATGATTCCGAAAGAGGAATCGATAGATAATGCTTTTGCTATATTTAATACTATTACTACTAGTCTAAAAGCACTTGATAAAAGTTTTTCTAGCAAGAATTATGTTAGAAAATTTCTTAGGCACTTCATCCTAAATGGTGAGCAAAGGTTACGGCTATTGAAGAATCAAATGATTTAACATCTCTATCACTTGATGAACTTATTGGAAACTTGAAAGTTTATGAAGTAATAATTAAGAAAGATTCCGAAATGGTCAAAGGCAAAAGAGAACAAAATAGATCTCTTGCCTTGAAGGCCAAAAAGGAATCAAGTGATGAAGATAGTTCGACTTCTGATAGTGAAGACGAAGAATATGCCATGGCCGTAAAAGAATTCAAGAAATTCTTCAAAAGACGAGGAAGATTTGTAAGACAACCACGAGACGAAAGAAAGTCATTTCAAAGAAGTAGAAATGACAAAAATGGTAAAAGTGAAAGAAAATGCTTTAGATGTGGAGATCCGAATCATCTCATCGAAGAATGTCCAAAGTCGCCAAGAAGCAATAGTCAAAGAGCTTTTATTGGAGGAGCATGTAGTTATAGTGGCGAAGATGAGGAAGAAAAGGTTAAAGACGAAACTTGTCTTGTAGCTCAAGCATCCAATGAGATATGCTTAGGAATAAACTTTGAGCCCGATGGTGGGATTAAGATAGTGGATGCACCGAAACATATGACTAACCGAAAGTTGTTTTCTACAAACAAAGCGTATAACGGAGGGAACGTCATTTTTGGAAGCAATTTATGCGGTAACATTCCTTTAGGCAATGGTACGATTATCATGACTCCTTATTAATGAAAATGTTGGATCACGTAGAATAATATAAATTTAATTTGATATAGTGTTGGGACCAAATATGTGATAATAAAGCAAAGTCGTAGTTACCGAACATAAAAGCGAAAAAATAAAGATGAAAAGGTCAAAGTAGAATTAGAAAAAAAGGCTATAGTGTTGATGAAATTAGGAAAATAAACTCGGAAGATAAAGTATTTCTTGCAACCTTTTAGACGAAAAATCCACCTTATGCATAGGAAGATTAGGTCACGACACATATGCAATTAGTTCAATCATTGCTTCCTAGGAATTATTAGAAGTTACCTAAGCTTAAATTTGACCGACATTTTTGTGACGCTTGCAAAATTGGAAAGCAAACTCACGCTAGTCACAAAGCCAAAAAATTAGTATCAACAACTAGATGCTCAGAAATTAATTACACCTGTCTAATTTGGCTCAATCCGACGTACGGATTACGGGGGAAAATCATTACACCTTAAAAATTGTAGATGGACTCTTCTCGATATACATGGACAGATTTTAGAACTAAAACAGAAGCTTTTCGAATAGTTTTAAATATTTACAAAAAGATTCAAAATAAAATTAGATGTTCATATGTCAAATTATAACGGATCATGGTCGGGAATTTGATAATGAAGTACGATTCAGAAACTATTGTGAGTTAAACGGAATTTCTCACAATTTCTCTGCTCCTCGTACTCCACAATCAAACGGGGTAGTAGAAAGAAAGAACCACACTCTGTAAGAAATGAGTAGAACCATGCTAAATGAACAAATCCAATTCCATTAAATTTTTGTTGGAGTAATGCGGTCGATACATCAACCTACATAATAAATAGAATCTCCATTAGACATATTTTAGGAAAAACTCCATACGAGTTATTAAGAGGTAGAAAACCAAACCTTAACTATTTTAAAGTATTTGGAAGTAAATGCTTCATTCTTAATACAAAAGATTACCTCACCAAGTTCGATCCAAAGTCGTATGAAGGTGTTTTCTTAGGATACTCTCAAAATAGTAATGCCTATATAATTCTTAACAAACAAACATGAAAGTCAAAGATCCTAGTGACATTCATGAAACTCCTCCCCCCGCCTAAAACTTCACCTTTGAGGATGATGATTTAGTAGAAAGAAAAGCTATTGAAGTAATAAAACAAGACCCTTAAAAAATGATCTCAATGATAAATCTTTAGAAAATTATGAAATCATAAACATAAAGTAATAAAATAGTCATCCATTGAAAATGATATAGGTAATCTAAATCAAATACCCGTAGATTACAGCCAAGACAAAAGTAATTTTTCTTTTGTTTCTTTCAACCATAGACCTAAAAAAATAAATGAAGCACTAAAAGAATGAAAGTTTGAGGTATTGCTAGCAAGAAGAATTAAACCAATCTATCAATATGTTTTGAATTAGTCCTAGATCCAAAGGATATGACCATAATTGGAACTAAATGGTTATTTAGAAATTAAGCTTGACAAAAATGGTGTCGTATCTAGAAACAAAGCTAGCTAGTTTCTCCAAGGTTATAATCAACAAAAAGGAATTGATTAGACTAAACAATGCCCCCGTACTAGATTAGAATCCATAAGAATATTGTTAGCTTATGCATGCGCACTAGACTTCAAATTATTTCAAATGGATGTAAAGAATGCATTCCTTAACGGTTTTATCAATGAGGAGGTTTACGTGGCACAACCTTCAGGATTCATTGACTTTGCAAAACCTAATCATGTCTATAGACTTAAAAAGCCTCTTTAACAGAACACAAACAAGCTCCCAAAGCTTAGTTGAACGATAAATTGAGAAAGATTTCTCCCTTATTAACATAATTACCCATGGGAATGGTAGATAACACACTCTTACTAAAAAGAAAGACCCCGCATCTCACATTGTCCAAAATATAGTGTTTCGATGACATTATATTCGGATCAACTTGTAAAGAGATGTGTGATGATTTGGCCAAAATCATGCATGACGAGTTTGAAATGAGTATGATGGGAGAACTAAATTTTTTCTTAGGACTACAAATAAAACAATTAGAAGATGGTATATTCTTTAATCAATCAAAATATATAAAAGAAATGCTTAAGAAATTTAGATTAGAAGACTCTAAGCCAATGAAAACTCCTATATCCACGGAAACGAAACTCACGAAAGACGTAGAAGGTGAGTCCGTAGATAACACCAAATATAGAGGTATGATAGGAAGTTTATTATACTTAACGGCAAGTAGGCCCGATATCATGTTTAGTGTTTTCCTTTGTGCAAGCTTACAAGAGGATCCCAAAACCTCTTACCTTGAAGTGGTCAAAACGTATGCTTCGATAAGTTAAAGTACTACAGAACTTAGAATTATGTTATCCTAAGGGGTCCGGCATAGAAACCATAGTATATGCGGACTCTGATCATGCGGGAGATTATGTGGACCAAAAAAGCACTAGCGGTATTTGCACATTCATAGGATGTTGTTTAACATCTTGGTTTTTGAAAAAGTAAACCGCTCTTGCTATTTCCACTACCGAAGTCGAATATGTAAGCGCCAAAAAGGCATGTCAACAAGCACTATGGATGAAACAAGCTCTCGTAGATTATGGCATTAGGTCAGATGGCGCCCCCCTTAATTCTTAACGGGTGGCCCCCTTAAAATTAAATGGGCCGGCCATGTAATTAAGGGGACCGCCATCTGACAGTAGATAAAAAGCTTTATTATATTTTTTTTAATCTGAGTTTAGGATTCTATTTTGCATAAAATCAAAGATTGGGAATTATTCAAAAATTGACCTTCATACAATTACATAACCTCGGCTTTGTCAAGGTCTAAGATTCTCTACTTAATATATGTATATGTAAGTCCCAATACATTTTATCAAAATCCTTCTCATGACTAGGAGTACATATAAAAATCTATTTTCATACATTGTTGATATATGCTAAAAACATTTTTCAAATCATGCATAATGATCTCACACTTGTTGTCAAAATATATAATCTAATATATATTTTTCGACAATCTTGATTAAGCAATATTAAATCAAGGAGCACTTGGATTATTTCTTAGGTTTTCTTTTCTTAGAGTTGAAATAATCGTCACTCCACATTTGTCGCATATAGGCACACACTAGGGTTATAAATACAAACACAAGTCTCATTTAAATATGTTTATAATCTACTTCTCTTGTTTAAGAAATCTTAGGAGCATTATAACTATTAGGAGCATTAAAACTATTTGATTAATATGCTTTTGATTACAAATGTTTTTCTTGCCTCCTTGAATGCTTGTTCACATATTCTTTATCAATAAGTGATATTAGTCTTGATTATTACTAGGACTCTATATGCTTGCTTTCTTGCTAAATTTTATAGTCTTGGTTGCCATAAAAATAGGACTTGATGAAAAATGGCCACAAAACAGTCCACATTTTTACCATTCCTAAAAAAAAAAAACAAAAAAAAAAAAAAATAGCTAAAAAAAAAAAAAAAAAAAAAAAAAAAAAAAAAAAAAAAAAAAAAAAATTAAAGAAAAAAGAAAAAAAAAAAAAAATAAAAAAAAAAAAAAAAAAAAAAAAATAAAAATAGAAAAAAAATAAAAAAAAAAAAAAAAATAAAAAAAAAAAAAAAAACAAAAAAAAAAAAAAAAAAAAAATAAAAAAAAAAAAAAAAAAAAAAAAAAAAAAAAAAAAAAGAAAAAAAAAAAAAAAAAAATAAAAAAAATATAAAAAAAAAAAAAAAAAAAAAAAAAAAAAAAAAAAAAAAAAAAAAAAAAAAACAAAGAAAGAAAACAAAACATGGACCTTTCTGAAACTTCCAGGTGTGGCCCCTTAATTCAAAGGGGCCGTCGCCTTAATGATAAAGGGACCGGCCATGTATTTAAGGGGACCGACCACCTGATGCACGATTTTTACTGTTTATTTTTGCTTTTTGACCCTCTTTCACCTACACCCAGCTATATTTTCCCAATACTCACCAACACTCCTTGGATTTGATTTCTAACAATGTCCATCCATCCATAATCACATCATCTTCCTAATATAAATAAACCCTCATCCTCAACACAATTACCACATTAAACTTGTCCTCTCCAATGTCTTCCCCTAACAAACCTTTACCCAAACCTTCAAGGGTTGCCAAAATGTCCGTAAGACCCACATAGAGAAAGAAGTTGAACCATTGTAACTCTTCCAATGAGGTTGATGTTAAGTTACCAACACCAATGCCCAAACCACAATCTCCTATCAATGAACCATCACAAGCAAACACTCCTACTACAAATTCAAACCATGTTTCACTACAATCTCACTCACCTCCACTTAGTGGTTCTTGTGACACTAATGTTGGACAAGCTTCCATTCCACCACAAAGCATCAATCAAACTCAACTAATACGAACCCCATTCCCACACTTACTTATCAATCCACATGTTGCTAATGTGCTTCATGCTCAAACTCTACTGATAACGCCCAAATTATACATGTTTTAGGTGGCGTTATTTGTATATATTTAATCATTTCTCGTGACCTTTTGATACTTAATTGCATGAATTGCTTGCAGGTTCACTAGAAAACATCTCAAGATAAAAAGGAACAAAGCTTAAGTGTTTACACATATTAGAAATCAAGATGCAAGAAAAGAATAAAAATCCCCTCCCCCAAAAACTTTTTTTTTGAAAAAGGGGATTTCCCCCCCCCCCCCTCCCTGCAAGTGCGCCGCACTTCCGATCAAAACATGCCAAGTACGCCACACTTTGCCATTAACATCGCAACATTCTACTAAAGTTCAGAAGTAAAATTAAAAGCTCAGTCAAACAAGTGCATTAACTCCCCAAGTACGCCGCACAAAATAAAGTGTGCGCCGCACTTCCTATCTAACTACAAAGAATGATATGAAGAATTGAATGCTAGTGCATTAACACCCAATGTGCGCCGCATAAATATCTTAGTGCGCCGCACTTTTCACCTATTTTCAGCCTATAAATAAAGGACGAATTTTCACTCTCAAATCATCCCACAAATCATTCCTCTCTTCATTCCCTAATCATCTCATCAGCAAATCTTCATCCATTCCACCCATATAACCAAAACACCATAAACACCACACCCTTTTGAAGATTCAAGATCAAACAACCAAGAACAAAGTAGAATATCATATTAGTATATTGGAATAATGGAAATTCATTTGAATCATCTTATGTTATGAACTCATAAGCTAATGATAGGCTAATCTCGCAATGACTACTCCTCGGTGACGTTATGATAATAAATAAGTGTTTGGTATGATCTTAATCCTGTTAATATCAAGCTTATGTTGCGATCCTATTATATCTTATCTTATCTTATCAATTTTTTCTTATCAATCTTAGATTATATAATCATATCGTAATAGACAAAGACCCGTTATGTCTATGTGTTAAAGATTTGTCTATGATCTTTAATGTTTTGACCCTTTTCATTTGGGTCTTCGAGTCTAAGGATCTGAAAATAACCCTGAAGCCATCGAGGAAACAATAGTATTGATTTTCCGCAGTCTTTCAAGCATTTGATCCATAAGGGCAATGGAAGTGTCCTTTTCGCGGGTAGCTTCATCAACTTTGCTAAGTCAATGCATACTCCCACCCTGTGACAATCGAGTCTGTATTTAAATCATTTTATCATTTTTGACGACGGTCAATGCCACCCTTTTTCGTACACAGTCTACCGTGCCTTACCCATGGACGGTCAGAGATCGGATAAATTTAAATCCTCGTCGAGAAGTTTTTTCAACCCTCTTTTTTTAAGAACGTCATGGATTTTTGAATTTACCCGCCTTTATCCGAACCTTGGTTTTCGTAGTCCCATTCCATGAAGAATTTTGTGGTATAAAACTCTGGTTTAATACCCTAATATCTGAAAGTTCCAAGCGATGGCTTCCTCGTGGGACTCTAGAACCTCGATCAGAGCGGCCATTTGTCCTCATACATTAAATCTTGTGCAATTATGACGGGAAAAACTTTCGTTAACCATTCCAAAAATGCAATATTCTAAATGAGGTGGCAAGTCCTAAGTTCAACCTCAGGGGGCTCATTAACTTGAAGATTTTTTCATTATTGTTTCAACAAAATTTTTAAAGATATTTTCTGATTTCTAGAAAATAATTTTCATATGAATTGGGAAGGGGTGGTGGATGGATCACTATAAATAATTTGCTATCCAAGGAAAGACTGTCCCCCATCAGGTTCCATAATACGTTAGATCAACTTTCGGTGAGTGGATCATCTCTATAGCAAGAAAAAGAGTCGGCTTCTTCGAAAAGGAGAAAATAATCTGTCCCCGAATGGAGTTTAAATCTAGAGAAGAAGTAGAAACGATTGGGATCATAGTAAGGAGTGGGATTTGCCACTCGAGATCACGTTAGAGAAAGCCCAAGAACTTCATGAGATTATTCTTCACAACCATACACGACTCAATCGGTTGCCGTCATCTATTGTAATTTATCCTTGAATCTCGAAGTTTGGTCCAGATTAAATGTGATGCCTCTTGCAAACACGAAGGGTTAATTCACCTTCGTATACATCTAATATAATTCACGACTGGTTTTTTTTTAAAAGAAACTCCTCTCAGAATTAAAGGTACTCCGGGTCTGGCTCAAAATCTACGACCACGAAATCTGCTAGAAATTGGAACTTTCCCACCATTACATAGACGTCTTCGCGATATCATCGGTTCCGAGATCGAACTCCCCCGCTAGTTCTAGTGCGTCATGCCAGTCTGGGGTTAGTTCGGGAAAGAGATAAGTTTTCCATACGGAATTATGCATTAATATTAAGCTCAGCCGCGAGATCGCCAGGGCGTTGCATTGTATAATCCTGGCAAATTTCCATGAATAAGAAAATCGGCCAGGGTCCTCCAAGTTTTTTCGCTAAGCTGTTAGGATGACCGCTGAGCATTCTCGTTCAATGGAGTTTCTACCATTTCACACTCAACTTTCTTTGTTTTTCCGATTAAGGTTTTTTAAGTCAGAGAATTTTGCATAAGCACAAGGCATCCGTTATAGTCTAATTTCGAAACTTAAATCTTTAAAGATTTCATAGAATTTCTCAATTTGGTCGTTAGCTTTTTCACGGCGCCTTTTCATCAATTAGTCTTAAAGGAAATGGAGAATTGATGTTTTTTGGTAAGCACAAAGCAACTAACTGGAGCATTTCCGGCTAAGCGATTGATTCGTGATTGACAAAGGGACAACCCGGAGGTTGGACATCTTCGTGCTTCCGTTATTAGCAGGAAGGCATAAGTCCTTTGCTGATCTCGTCCTTCACGTACTACTTTAGGAGAAGTAGTAGGAATCGTAGGTCCTTGATAAGCAACACCGCTTTGGGTAGTAATACCCTTCAAGTCTTCCTTCGAGTTAGTAACGATGTTACTTGGAAGAGAACATGAAGTCGAAGTTGAAGCGGTATTGGTATTTATGAACTTAGAAAGCATCTCCGTTAAATTTGTCATCTGGTTTTGTAAACCTTGGCCTTGATTTTGCATATTCCTTAATATTGCATCATTAGCCTTGACATAATTCTCAAAATCGGTCTTTGAAACACCTTGCATTTGCGGAGCGGGAGCTTGATAAGGGTGAGCTTGGTAAACCGGTGGTTGACTAGTCGGAGGTTGATAAACTTGTCCTTGGTAGAAGTTATTTCCACGGTTTTGATTGAAATTGGTTCCTCGATTTTGGTTGAAATTATTTCCTTGATTCTGATTGAAACGGTTTTGATTGTTTTGAATCGGAGGAAAACCAGGAGGTCGGATTTGGTTTGCAACCATCGGAGGTCTAGAATTGGTATTTCCTTGATTAAAATTAGCTGCAGCAGCTTGTGAAACGTACTCTTGAATGTTGTCTCGATAAACGTTGCCATCAATGGCTGGATAATTTCTATAAGAATGAGCACCTCCACAAGTTACACAACTCTGCTCAACCGCTTTTACGGGCACGGGAGCTTGGGCTTTTTGCTTGTCGATAAGCATAGTCTTCATCATATTCTTAAGTTCAGAAACTTCGGTTGTAAGAGCAGCAACATCGGGTGAAATCCCAGGGGTAGATGAATTCGAACTCACTTTGGCAACGACTGCCTTGTTTTATGAATTACGAACCTTGGATTTACTCTCGATAATTTTCAAACATTCACGAGGCATCTTATCCAAAAAATTTCCTCCCGCAGCAGAATTCAACGAATCTTGATCATTAGCATTCAAAGCATTGTAAAACGTATCTCATTGATGTAATTATGAAAATCCATGATGTGGGCATGCTCGAAGAAGATCATTAAATCGATCCCAAGCCTCATAAAACGATTCGTCAAATCTTTGTTGAAATCTCGTGATTTCGTTTCGAAGATTTGTCGTTTTTGAAGGAGGAAAGAATTGATTAATGAATTTTGAAACAAGATCATCCCATGTCAAAATTGATCGAGGAGGTTCTTTCTCTAGCCAAATCCGGGCTGAACCTTCGAGAGAAAATGGGAAAAGCATAAGCTTAATTGACGTGCTCGGGATGTCCGGGAATCTCATCGTTGAGGTGATCTTATTGAAATAACGTTGTGAGCACAGTGGATTCCTCTTTTATCATGTTGAAAACTGTTTGTTTTGAACAAGATTGATCAAACCATGCTTTAACTCAAAATTAGCATTGATTTCGGGAATTACGATTGCATCCTCGTACCCCTCGGTGGGTGCTTGGAGCAATTGTGCCATAGTCCGGTTATCAGCCATCGGAACTAGGGGAGGATTATCAAAAGGTTCTTCTAAATTAAATGGTTCTACAACAGCCGGTTGGGCTTGTTGTTGACGGTTATGGTTGCGGGTTTGAGAACGAGTGCGCATGCACAAAGATAGAAAAAGAAAATTTAAACTAATTTTTTTTAACAAACTATTTTAACGGATAACGAGAAGACAACTTAAACCAAATAATCAAATTTACTTCACGGTAGCTCTTAAAAATTTTACTTTTTAAGGTGAGCCGTATTTCGTAAATGACACAAATGGCAAGTTTTTTTAAATCTTTGATTCGAGTTGGGAACTTACTAATGGATAATACCTCAATTGAAGGTATTATTTGTTGGTGTTCTTTTACCAACTTTGTTTATTTTATTTTTTTATTATGGATAATTTTTATATTTTTGATTTTTTTTATATATGATAATTATACTAAAAAGAAAAGAAAAATATTTTTTTTACATTTTTATATTTTATAATTTTTTTATATTTTTTGATTTTTTAATAAAAACAAAACTTTCGAAAACGAAAGGGTCTTCAAATCTTTATCAACAAACGCAAACGAAGGAATCTTAATCACAAATCCCCGGCAGCGGCGCCAAAAATTGATATAGCAATTCTATACACGTATAATATAATATAATAAGTATAGAAAATTACCAAGATACCCTTGACGACAAAGGTAAAAAGGAAAATCTTCACAAACATATATATATAATATAATACGTAAATTTACCGGGAAGTATGATTCCCGGGTCGTTTCCCTAACGATTTATGAAATTGAAACCACGTTCTTGTTTGGACAATGATTTGAATGAAAACGAAGATTGATTTGATTATCTATGACTACTAATTAAAAACAACAATTAAAATAAGCAAACACAAGCAATTAATGCATAAAAACAATTAACGGGAACAAAGAAAACGCGACAAATAAGCAACTATACTAAATTTAACTCCTATAGATACTATACTAAAATTTAAAACTAAGAAAAATTATAAAAAATAAACTAGTAAATGGAAAAAAAATGCCAAAAATTAACAAAAAATCCTAAAAGTTGAAAGGAACTTAAGAAAAATGAACACTAACTAGCTGCTAAACAAATAAGCCCTTAATAAGCTGTGATAAGCTACGGCTTAAAAAAAGGAAAAGAAAATTAGAAAGGTAATAAAGGATTTTCGTGTACAAAGCTCAACGGATGAGCTATTGTAGCACAAGGGTTAAGGCTTTGGGTTTGTGAGGGAGAGGTCTTGGGTTTGAGTCCCAGGCACAGGTTTTTGTAAAAAAAAATTATTTTTAAAAAGCTAAAAAGCAACAAGGAAGATAAGCTAATAACAAACAACTTTTGTGAAAGTACTATTTCTAAAAGATGAAAAATAAGCTGTAAATGCTTAACAAAGTCTGACAGAAGCTACTAACTACTATTTTTAGCTTTTTTTTTTTACTTTTTTATGAAAAACTATAAGCTACAATAAGCTGGAAATAAAGGCAAAAAAAGTACTAGCAATCTTAAACCTACCCTATTAAGCAAAGATGAACAGAATTAAGCTCAAATAGACAAGACATCAGCTGAAAATCAAAATAATCTCCTCTGCACACTTTAAACCAAACAGCCCTAATGGCAGACATTAAGCTTAAAATTAAGTACTCAAATAAGCACTACAAGACTTGTGACTTATATTTTCTCAAAACCTGATTCAAATCCTTTATACAAATGCTTTTTGAAACTAATTTGGAAAGCTAGAGCTTATGAAAAAACTTATTAAAACAGACAGGTCAGACAGCTTATGCTGTCTTTTGATTTTAAAAAGACAAAATACTAATTTAGGAGCTAAAAACATATTAAAAAACTTTTTCTTGAAATCCAACTTGAAACCACTAAACTATACCAGTTCTTACTATCTTTACCCAAAAAATCAGATTAGCAACAATTTAGTACCCTCTGAAATTGATTTTAGCTTATAATGCAAGCTACACTAACAGATTTGGTCAAAATCTAATCTAACCTATGAAACTTGAATGACTCTTAATCTAGCTTTTAGAACTTCACTAAAAACTTATTTGGAGTGAGTTTGTAAAACAAACTATCAAAAAACCAATTGGCCCACTAACAGTATTAACGGGTATATGTTATGCCAAACACTACTTTAAACTTGATCAAATCTATTTAGGCATATGAAAAATAAATCTAGCCATCATGTCTTGCATACCAGATAATAAGCAGCTTTTAACAACCTTAATAAGCAAATATTAATTAGCAAATAAGCCAGAGTCTATAAGCTATAACTATTCTACTCATGATTGAACTATGACAGATTCAATAGGTAAAACAATAGAAAATAAGATCTAAGCTACTTAAATGGAAAACAGATTATGAAACTTAATTATTAAGCACAAAGAGACAGTGTTAAGCTAAAATAAGCAAAATTAAGCAATTAATAAGCTGGAAACTAAAGACAAAAATGTATAGAGAAAACTTACATAAGCCTTAGCTAAAAAAAGCTAGAAAAGCTCAAATGAACAGTCTACAAGCTCTGGCTTAAGCCAGTATAAGTCCTTATGAGCTCTTCCAAAGCTAGCTCATCTTCCTTAAGTCCATAGTCCAAAAGCAAAGGTACTTATAGCTGATTTTAAGGTTTGAGTATGTTAAAGGCTTATTTAAGCTCAATCTTAGCTTATAGACTAAGAGAGCTTGTAGAGAGCTTATCAAAGCTTATGGAACAGTAGCATACAAATTTGAGGATATGAGGTTTATAATGAAAACAAACTATGAAAAATTTTTAAAATGAGAAGTTATTAATATAAGAAATGGGTTACAAAGCTTGATAAAAGATGATTACAAATGCTTAAAAGAAAATTACATTTAAAAACTAAAAGCTCTTAACTTAAAAATTACAGGGAAAAAGAAGATTGAGAAGATAGATCCCTCTTGACGTGAGGAGTAGGCCTTTATATAACTGTCAAGGGAAGCTTCTAGGTCCTCATAGCCCTTACACGCTCCTTTCAATCCTGGCCTTCAATCATTACCAATCATTGGAAGCTCAATCTTATCCGTTGGATCACTCCTTAGCTCACACGGATTGCCAACGTGTCAATCCGTGATGTGACATATGTGTTTCTTCTGTGAGTGTCTCTAGTGTAAATAACCATCCCTCTTGTGCTTTCTTCACTTATCCACGTGTCCATTTTCTTGAAATTGACCAATAGGAAAACGTTGATGACGTTTTAACCCTGCCATAGTGTTCCTTAACCTTCGAATTTACTATCCTAACCCTCAATTATCATTTGCCCTTTGGTTTTTTGACCTGTGGGTAAATGTAGAAGACGATCTACAGTAACCATTTTACCCGCCCTTTTTATTTAACTAAAAGGAGGGGTTTGACTGGGGAATGGGTATTGGGCTTAACTTCGTTGACTTGGGGCTTAGAAAAGGACTTTGGGCCACGTTTATTTATGAGGTTTGGGCATTTTAGGGTTGGGTTCGGTTTAAGGGTTAAATAATTAATACCCGTTTAGTTATAAGGACCATTCTTGTAATTTAGGTTATGATGAGGGACTGGTTGGGTAACTTTGGAATTTTGTCTTTTAGTGGTTTGACCATGTTTGACTATGTTTGACTGAGATTGACCAAGGTTTGACTTTTGTTGACCATTGATAGCATTCTCCCGGCTTTTTGCGTGCTCTTCCGTTCCCGTGTCCGTGTTTGTCCGGTTTTGACCGTTTTCTTGTGATTTTTGCTTTATCCGTACCTACACAATCAAAAAGACAAAACAAGCAATATACAAGCCCTTTATGCACAGTTTTGGTTTTTTTAAGGGTCATTTTTTATGTAAAAAGGATA
The DNA here is from genome assembly GCA_026074375.1 of Tanacetum coccineum. Classification (NCBI taxonomy): domain Eukaryota; kingdom Viridiplantae; phylum Streptophyta; class Magnoliopsida; order Asterales; family Asteraceae; genus Tanacetum; species Tanacetum coccineum. Next base: position 37,460 of record BQNB010029317.1, on the reverse strand, counting down.
TGTGTTTTCACACATATCAAAATTCCCCAACCTAAACGATTGCGTGTCCTCACGCAATATTACATGCTTTATAACCAAATACCTCAAAACTTCTCCAAACTAAATCTTTGAAAAGTAGCAAAGACTTTTGTGGAGAGAGTTAAGAAATCACAAGTTATAAAACACCCTATTTTCCTATTTTTCTAAAACTTTTTCATTTTTTTTTAACTTTTTATATTAATAATATAACTGAGAATATTTTGACTTTCGTTATTTCCATAACTGTTAGGGATCATAGAACAAGATGCATTTCGATCCGAGAATGCCCCAAAAAGGATAAATTCATCGTTCCTGACTTTTCACTTATCCAAACCAAGCTTAAAACAAAATCACAGCTAAATATCAGTTAAGATGCTAACACTACTCATATTTGCAACTTGTGAACTTTTCACTCCCGACATTTATTATATCTTAAGTGAGTGTGCTATTATGAATTTCAACCATGGATCAACTTTTTGCAACATACTATGCTTTACGTTCCACCTAAGAATAATAAGTTTGAAGGCGAGATCATCCCATGTAGCGACTTTCGTCTCGGCACATCCCAACCTTGCGGCTAAGTGACTAGGCTTTTGACACCCCACAGAGACTAGTATCGGGACTCACGGACCTTAGGTTTCAAAAACTCTCAGGTTTCCCGAATATACATAGCTTATAAAATAGAATAGTCAAAGTGCAAAAGCATATTTGAATTTAACAAAAAGAAATTTATTTATTAATTCACACTTAATTATTTAGACATTTATGCAATTGTAACCCTCGACCTTTTAGAAGGCTGCAACATCGGTTGTGAGCCGGCAAGATGCAGCAAACTTTTATCAGTCTCGGATCTTTATTCTTACTATGGGCTTTCTTTAGAAGACTACCACATCGGTTGTGAGCCGGCAAGAGGTAGTAAACTTTTATCAGCCCACAGCTTTTATTATTATTATTTTTTTTATCATTTTTCATTCATCATCATTATTATTTTTTTTTTTATTAAATATAATTTCTTTTTGAAAAATATTAAAAAAAAAAAAAACCCCCCCCCCCCCCCCCCCCCCCCCCCCCCCCCCCCCCCCCCCCCCCACCCCCCCCCCCCCCCCCCCCCCCCCCCCCACAAAAATTTAAGTATAAATTTGAACTAAACTAATATTTTGCTATATATAAAAAATTGTTGATTTAAGGTTTAATCCTCCTAAAAAACAGCACGTATATTAATCCGGTTAAGAGCTTATGGGAGAAAAAGCAACAAGTTACATACATGAGCTCTTAAGATTTCCAAATAATCCTTGTTTAGCATCCTACTCATACCTAACTCTATCATTCTTCGTTCTTTGCGAATTTCGCGACGCTTAGCCTAAAAGTTAAGAACAGCTTGAGCTCACACGCACGATCGGGTCAATATTTACTCTTATTCTACCAGCAAGAAAGTCAAAATTATGACAAAAACACTTAATTTATTTTTGAAATTTTTATAGGATTTTTCGTATTTTTGAAAATTTTGGTAGGAAAACGGGGTACGTGAGAACAACGGGTAAAAGTAGGTAAGATCATATCGAAGATATACTACCCCATACTAAAATCAAACATTGTCCTCAATGTTTCCTAGCCTAAGACTTAAAAACCCCATACTAGAACTCAAAAAGGTCGAATGTTATAACTTCAAACATGAGAAAGTAACACAAATATCTTAAGCCGTATATTAAGTGTGCTATATAATAAATGTTAGTCGATAAGAATCTTACGGATATCGGATTTCCCCAAACTAATGCAAGCAAAGGTAGAAGCTCGAGTGACCTGGGCAAAATTGAACACAGAAGACTTCAGAAAATTTGGGTTCAATCCAGCAAACAATCACAAGTACAAACAACAAACACAAAGAACGGAAGAGTACAAGCCTCCTCACAACACATTAGAAGCTAGAAAGAAAATAGAAAATGGATAAGCATGGGGTGCCTCCCATGAAGTGCTTTGTTTTTGGTAACCGAGTCACATAGCTTGACTCGATCCCTGAATTCATTCGTCCTTTGGGAAAGTCTGGAGATCTGGGACAACCATGGTTGGTGTGTCCCCTCCGAAGTAGTGCTTAAGTCGGTGGCAGTTTACTTTGAAATTTGAGCCATCGGGGTGAGATAATTTGGCAGTACCATATGGAAAAACTTCGGTTATAGTGAAAAGGCCGCACCAGCGGGACTTAAGCTTGCCTGAGAAAATCTTGAGTCGAGAGTTGAAAAGCAAGACTTGATCACCAATATTCAAAATGTGGTTTTTGATCTTAGAGTCGTGAAGCTTCTTTGTTTTCTCTTTATAAATCAAGGAATTCTCGTAAACTTGATCACGCAGTTCATTTAGTTGAACTTTGCGATGGTCACCTGCGGTCTTGAGATCAAAGTTTGCATGCTTAAGGGCCCAGTAAGCTTTGTGTTCCAACTCAACCGGTAGATGACATGCCTTTCCATAAACAAGCTTATACGGAGTACACCCAATTGGTGTTTTGTACGCTGTACGGAAAGCCCAGAGTGCATCATCTAGTTTGTCCGACCAAGAGGCACGATTTTCGCCTACGGTCCTTTCAAGAATTCGTTTCAAACCACGATTCGATACCTGAATCTGCCCACTTGTCTGCGGGTGATATGCGGTGGAGAGAGGTGAGTGAAACCATATTTAACGCATGACCTTTGCAACTGGTCATGCAAAAAATGTGTCTCCCACAATCACTTATATGGCTCGAGGGGCACCGAATCGGCGAGAGAGATTAGAATTTGCCAAACTACCTCAGGCGTCTTTTGTGGGGAGCGCCTTTGCTTCAACCATTTTGATAGGTAATCTACGCAACAAGTATGTATTGTTTCCTTTTGATGATGGAAATGGTCCATGAGTTAGGCCCCAGAACATCAAAAGATTTTCACAAACTTGAATGATATTTTGTGGCATCTCATATGTGAAATTTTTCCCTGACGCTGGCATGAGTAACAGTTTTTGACTAACTCATGGGCATCTTTATAGATTGTGGGCCAATAAAATTCGAGTCAAAAACCTTTTTGGCGGTGTAGTTGGCACCGTAATGTCCCTCGGTGGGTTGATAGTAATTTTTATATACTAATAAAATGTATAATATAATATTCTCCAAAAGAGCAATTAAGAACTTTTCTAAAGTCTCCCTTAAGAAAAGCTCACTCTAAAAGAGATTTATTATTAAAATAGATAATACGTATATTTAACCGAGAAGAATGATTATCCGAGGCGTTTCCCCAACGGCTTTGCGAAATTGAAACCACGTTTTAGCTCGGATTATGATTTAAATGAGAGAAAAGATATTTTTGAGTATCTATAACTACTAAATAAAAGCAACAATTAAAATGAACAATTAAAAGCAATTAAACACTTAAATAATTAACGGGAAACAAATAAAACGCCTAGTATTGTGGCAATTGAATACATTCAACTTTTCTATTATCAAATGCCACTTGCTTTTTTGTCCATCCACTCTTCGGCCTTCTGCCTGTCTTCTTGTAGAACTACTTAATCTTTATGGCAATTCATAGCAATCTGCCCAATTTATATCCATTTTCTTACAAATACAGATCATCAATGTTGATTCTGGTCTTCATGTTTCAAAATCTCTTCATAGCATTTGGTGGCTAGAAAAGAATGGATAACTTCATCAGCAAGACCAGGAGTAGCAGTTGTTGTTGCTTTGGAAGAGGAAGTGGTATAAGAGCTATAACTTCCTGAGTTGTGGCTTGGCTTATCAGATGTAAGGGAAGAAGATGATGTCTTTTGGATGTCTTGTTCAAACACACTCAGATTATTGTATAAATCATCTATTGACAATGTGTCAATATTTTTCTTTGTTCTCATTGTCATAGCTAGACTATCCCACGCAGGAGGAAGGAACCACAAAAACTTGTTGATTTGGTCTTCATTGACACACCAGCACCAAGGGTTCCAAAACTGTGATGGAGTTTTGGAACACCTGCCCTATCATACCCTTTCTCTAAGCTTTCCTTAGACGAGATAGTAAATGCCTCAAACTGTTGTTTCAAAGCAGCTTTTTGCATTTTCTTCGAATTCGCATTACCACCAAACCGTGTCTTAATGGCTGCCCAGATCTTTTGGCATCATCCATTTACCATGAAAAGTGAGATGATCTTTGGAACAGGCCATTAAACAAAGTGTTCTCGCTTTCCTTTCTTTCTCATCAGCAAACTGTTCTTCCTGTGTGGTTGGAGGAAGAACCCTGTATACACCATCCTTACCTTTGGTGACTCGCTTCTTTGAGTTCCTGATAAGTGCTTAATTACATATATCTTTTACCTCTAAAAACGAGCTTAAATGACCAAAAACAGACAAAAACTGCCAAATATATGTTTGTTTTGCATTTGTATTGTGCAGGAAGTGGATATCAACAAAAAGACAGAAAACCAAGCCAAAATGACAAAACTGAGCATGGAATGGAAAAGACTGTGCAAAATCAAGGCCAAAGTCCAAAAATGTCAAAGTCAGAGTCAATACTGAAGAATCAGCAGTCAAACCGGAGCCGGAACTAAAGAATACTATTGAATGCAATCTTTACCCATCTGATGGGCCGGGAAAGCCCAATAGTATATTTATGAAGACTGTGAAGACCAAATGGGCCCTCAATCATTTACAACAGCCCATTTGTGTGCAATTGACAAAGACTGTGAAGACTTTGAAGGCCCAATCCTAGCCCAGTTACAGCCAATCTCAGCCATTGTACACACAAAACCCACTTCATAACCTTATTGGGCTTGAAAAAGCCCAATAACCAAACCTGTACCTTATTGGGCCCAAACCCAAACCCAGTGGGCCCAATACAAGCCCAATGGGCCCCACACAAAACCCAAACCCAGTGGGCCCAATACAAGCCCAATGGGCCCCACACAAAACCCAAGCCCAACACAAGCCCAAAATCCATTTTTATAAACTTTAGGGGCTAAATTGCCAAGTTTGAAAGTTGTTTTTATAAAGAAAAATAGAGAAATAAAACACAAGGGCTGAAAATGCAATTAACCAAAACCTCTCTTTATTCTTTAGTTATAAAACGCAGGGACCAAATTTGCAATTTCCTAAAAGTCTCTTTACTCTTTTAGTTATAAAGCATAGGACTATAAACTGTTATTTCTAAAACCCTTGTTATACTGAAATTAAGTTTGATAGATAATGAGAAGAGAAGAATGATGGGGGTATCATTCTTGCATCATCTTCAATCTTTTCTTTTAAACATAACCACTTACCCTGTTACTCCTCACCCTTTTCGCCAACCTCTTTTACCACCCCTCTCCTAGGTTTACAGTCTACCCATCCCATCCATAGTACTTTCCCAGCCTACCCCTCACCTATACCCACTTCCCACTTGCATATTTAGCAATGCCAGGTTGGCCATCCACAAACCCGAATCCCATCTATGGCTGAGGTTGAGCTATGAAGTAGCACAAAGGCATCCAAGGGCCTAGGATTGCTGCTTGGACTCCCTACACTCACAACAAACACAAACCAAGGAGTTTCGACTTCTATAAAAGAGAAGGCCAAGCCGAAGTCCAAAAAAAAAACACATTACACATGTTTTAGTTTAAAATGTTTTAATTTAAGTTTTTCTTTAAGCAATTATTGTATTCAGTTCCTTTTTTAAGTTTATGTTGTAAGTTTGTTTGTTTTTAATAAAAAAGGTTAAGTGTTCTCTTGATATCACTACTGTTGGAATTTAAAAATTCATACAAGCTTTTAATTCTGTTTAAATTTATATAACAATGTCTCAAAGTTGTCACACTTTACTTATAATCTAATTTCTTGGCCATTACCTCACTTAAAAAAGTCAAAAACCCGAAATTTATAACTTAAGGGAGTGTTTGGCATAGACCTTAAAATGGGTCAAAAAGGGTTGGTTATGGGTCAAGTGCACTCAGCCACTTTTGGCTGAGTGTGTAGGGTTTATTAAACCTTTTTAATCCCTAGTTTTAGTGTCAAAATAAGTTTTTTGTCCCCCTTTGTATTCTGTCAAAATATAAATGAGCCAAAGTGCCTATAAGGGCTTAAGCTGTTGAAACAGCTTAAGCACCTTATATTTTGTGTTGTTTGAGTTACAAGAAGCCAAAAAGAAAACCCCCTTGTGCTGTCCCTTTGGTTTGACCAAGTATGAGTCAAGTCTAGCTTTATGCATGATCTTTGAAAACAGCTGACTTAAAGCCCCATTATCAGCAGCTTTTTCTTAACCTTAGAAGCCTAATCTTTGAATATAAGCTCAATTATGGCCCTTTTCAATCTGTCTTGGGTTGATTTTGGGAAATAAGCCCTTGTGAGCTTATTGGGATAAGCCAAAAAGGCCCTTAAGCCCCTGTTTGTACCTCCCCTGGTGCTAGACACCTATTTCAGCCCCCTTTTTATGGCTTATTTTGTATTAAGCTCTAGGACCTCTTAGCTTTTATTTGTAGCTTAATAGTAGTTCTTTAATTCCCCAAACTTTTGTAGCTTAACTCCCCTTCTAGCTTAGCTTATTCTAGGCTTAAAGTAGCCATTTTTCTGTTTTCTTTTAAAACTGTTAATTTAGCTTAAATCATTTACAGCTTATTTTAGGGCTTAATCTAGATAACTTAGCTTATTTTAGGACTCCCCTATCCTTATTAACTGTCCCCTATAGTTTTCTAGCTTATTTGTTGGTTTAAACCCCAAAAAGAAAGAAAAATAAGCTAAAAAGCTTATTTAGCTTTTGCAGCCCCAAAAGCTCACAATTTCTGGCTTATTACCCTTTGAGATTCACTTATGTGCCTTTTATGAAAAATGCTCCCCTTAAGCCCCTGAACAAGTTTGCTTCTTTGGCTTTTTGCTAATAAGCAACTTGGACCCACCTTGTAATCGGGGTCCATTTCAGGGACCATTTGTGTAATTTCTTCTTTTAAAGTTAACATTGTTAGTCCCTGTGGTTAGTTAGCCTGTTACCCTGTTAGTCCTTGTGTCCTTTCACTGTCAGTCCTTTTAGTTAACCACAGTTAGTTTATTTAATTTAATTAATTTAAATTAGGTTTAGATTTAATTAGTTTAATTACTTTTTATAAAAACAGTAAAATTTGGGCATTTTTATATTTTAAATTGTTTACTTTTTCTTTATTTTATTTAATTTTTTCAGAATTTTTATAACTTTTATTTTTTTTGGTCGTTTATCTATTTTCTTAAAGTTTAAATAGTATTAATCTTTAAAAATTCATAAAAAATCCAAAAATTAATAAAAAAATATTTTTCTTTTTTATAAAATTTTCTTTTGTCATTTAGTGTCTAGGAAAAATATAAAAATTAGTATAGGCCTTATTTTTCTTAAATTTCAGTTTTAGACCCGTTTTACCGGGTGCATTTTACCGTTTCTTTTCGTTTTACATTCAAACGACCTCAGTTTTTGTTCTAGTTTTCTTTATTTTCAAATTTAAGTTAATAGAATTAATTTTGATTTTAATTTAATAAAGCATTTTATTTTCTTAATTATAGTATTTAGGTTTCCCGATACCTGATTTCTGTTCCTGTATTTTAGTATAGATTAATTTTAGGAATTTCCTTATAACGAATTTTGTATCCCGTAGTTTTTAAGATCCCCAATTCCATACTTGTTTCCTAGATTTAATTAGGTTTTATTTATTTAACTTTAGTTTTAAAATTATATCTCATGTTTCCATCAATTCAATTTCTCATCAAACCAGATAAATTTTTCAATGGCAAGCCTCGTGACATACGACCCGGAATAACTCTTCGGAATCTTTTTATCATTGATTTGATTCTTATATATTTAATCTCTTTGTGTAACTTTTGACCTTTTCCCTTGGTTAAGGGCATTCGGTTAGAATTTGCATTTGAGTTGTATTATATATACGTACTATTTTGCGAACCAAATGTCTTGGAAGGTAAACCTCTAACCAGATTGCCTTAACCAATTTGTTAATATTCTTAAGTTTACATGCCCCAATCTTCTGTCCATAAGACAGTTTCATCCTTTGTTGGCCTAGCAACCAAACAAGTTACCTCCTCCAGAAGTAATGATATCTTTAGATCCAGAACTGTAATACATCATTCGTTCTAGGAGCTCTAAGTATCACCAAAATCTTCAATCAACGAACTTAAACTTTGGAGATAAGAAACGACACTCATTATCAGTGAAGAGACCAATTATGCTTCTTATCACAGAATTTGAGAAAGCATAATAAGAGATTGAACTTAATCTCCTCCACATAGCTAACTTCTCAAGCCCAAGCAGAATGCCTTTATGGTTTTTCCTTTTCCTGACATTCTTCCTCCATTAAATCATTTCCCCAAAGCCACATAACCACCTTTTGAATTCTTAAATCAGACAGCTTGTCCAGTCTCCTTCATACTTCCAGGAGCATCCACTGGTCTTAAAAGCATAATCTTTGAGATCTTCTTCCTAGATAGCCCTATACAACAATTTAAAGAATTAGACTCTTTATGGACCCACGTCATCACTGACTTGGATACCCCTAATGGAGTTACGTACTCAAAATTGCTTAGTGAGTAAGATCCCTTATCCCTATATACTGAATCAAGAATAACTCAAGTTTTGGTCTCCATGTTTTGATTTATCATGGCACGCACTTGACAATATATAATTTTGGAAGTACTTTTTATGATCCCAACAGTACTTTCTTTCTTAACCAGATAAATTTCAAAATTTTATCTTGGTCTTGTGTCGTGAAGGAGTCCTTGTGGTAGAACCTGTTGATGAGACAAAAACTTAAGGTTCAAGTCTTATATTATCCATCCTGGATAATAAGTCTACCAGTACTTTTGAAAGTCTTACGTGTGTACTCTTATCTAGCATACCTTGATAAAACACATTAGCAGTACTTTTTGAAGGTACTGTTCGTGTTTGTGTTATGATTATGTATGCTTTTGATGTCACACCATATTTGTAATACTTCTACCCTTTTGGGTCGGGGCGTTACAGTACCTAGAGTTTCCTGAGAAGTTACTATGGTTCACCCTATTGATGTTGTTCCAGACTGGTCTTGTGTCCCTTGAACCCTGCTTTCTCTTAGGTTGATGGGTTTGGGTTTGTTTGAAGGTTCTTTCGTGTAGGTCACAATCCTTGATTAGGTGATCAGGACTGTAACATACAAAACATGTTTTACCCCTTTTGTGCCCAAGTCCCTTTTTCCTAGATCCTTGACCAACACTGGTTTGACTGTTAGGAGACCTGTTTTCAAAAGATGTTTCACTATTTTCTGAGTTCACAACAGTTTTCTTTTGAATTTCTGAAAAGTTTAAATCAGTCTCTTCATCATCACTATCAACCCAATCTTCAATAATGACTTTATTTCTATCAATTTCTGGTTGACTAGACTTTGTTTTCTCTTGATTAATGACCTTATTCCTAATAGCTAGTTCATCTATCCCTGTAAAAGAGACATTTGCCCTAGGTGGTATGACAGTACCTGTAGGTGGAGGTACTGCATGGAATCCTTTTGCCTTTTGAAAGTTTGGATACAAAGATTCAGTCGAATTTGTATTCCCAGATGAATTGTCACTATCCTCACTACTACTAGATTCAACCCCAAATCCTATACATGATTTATCAGACAAATATCTTTGTTTGTTTAGGACTTCATTTTGAAGTACAGAAGCATTTGTCCATTTTTCAAGTTTTACCTTGAAATCATCTCTTTCTTTTAAGACTTGATCTAGTTCCTTTTGTTTTTCTTCTAGTTTCAAATCCCTCAACTTTAAGTCATATTCCATCTGTTCATACTTATCACCCCATGCATATTCATTCTTTTCATGTGTTTTAAGTATGACTTCTAATGACTCTAAGCTCATTTGATATCCTAGAATTTCAGACCTAGCCTTTTGAAAATTGTCTCTTTCAGTTTGATAGTTTTCAAGCAACTTTTTATAAGATTTACTACATTTGGAACAGTAAGGTACCTCTGAGTTTGTAGCCATCAAGGCTAGAGACACTGGTGTATCATCAGCTTTGTTGCTCCAGTCAAAATCACCAAGTCCATCTTGTCCAAAGTGCACATGTTCTGCATCAAACTCCAGGCTCCAATCATCTTCTTCAAGTTTAGTCAGTGCCATCATAGCAAATGTCACTGGTTCAGCATCAAATTCCTTGGTCCAGGTCAATTCTTCATGTTGTCTGTTGTCCACCAAGGCTTTTGAGTTTTGAATCTTCAATAGCCACAAATTTCTTTTCTGACGACATTTGTATGTTTTCTGATATTTAGCATAATCTGCACTCCCTAGCAAAATGACCCAAATTTTGTCAATTTAAAGCATTCAATCTTTGACTTGTCAAAAGTGATTACCATTCTTTGGCTTGAGGTAATGGGGTCTTCTGTTTTTCTCATAATCTTCCTTATCCTTGCAGTTATCTTAGCACCTGCCATCGAATGTCAATTTCTTCCATAGCATCCTCATCAATTTGCAGCAGGTCTTCATCATCATGAGTTGTAGGCATAGATGATTGTTGAGCAAAGAAAAAGACATATTGATTTCATCGGGAGGGAAGCACATTTAAGAGCAGTTTGCACTTGCTTAAGGCGCCATGAGTATATCCTTTGGGGATATTTTTTTGGGTCAGCACAGTACTTGGTTTCAAGTACTGACTTTGATTTCAGTGGAAAGAAAAAGCCAATATTTTGTGAGCTTGAAATTGGAACACCCTCAATTCATGCTCTATACACCTTAAGTTCGTTGTAAGAGATCATCAAACTCCATTCTCCAATCCAGGTTAGTCAAGAATCATTTTAGCAACCTACATGCACAAGATGGGTTTAGACTTCTTTGAAACTTCAAATTCGCATCTTCATGGGACACTTTAGCATCATATAATTCAAGCATACTAAGAATGTTCTGTATCTTTCGTATCGCTGAATCTAGCTCTTCTCTAGATCTGATAGTAAACGTCTCGAATTGTTGTTTCAAAAGATTTCTTTTGCATCTTCCTTTGACGCATTCATTACCTACAAATCTTGCTTTTATGGCCTCGACCATAAAGTTCTTGCATCTGACTGCATAAGAAAACTGAGAAGAGTCTATCTGGTATTGCAGAAAGCAATCTGATATGAGCTTTACATTGTTTCTTCTTGCGTTAGCAGCAAGCGAAGTTTTTGGTGCAGACACTGGACCTGACGAGGATGCAGGATCAGTTGTGGCTTGGTCTCCATTGGTGATTATATCCCACAGTATATGATCAGTGATGGCAATATACTGTCGCATCTTCATGGACCAAAGGTCATATTCACCCTTCTTGATCATTGGGATTCTTAGTGCAGTGACTGATGAGGTGGGAGGGATAGGTTCAGCTTCAGACATCTTTTAGAGTTTGGAAAGATTTCGAATGATTAAAGTTCTTCTAGATCAGAGTCTCTACACAAGCTCTGATACCACTTGTAGGATCGATATACCTTAGTATAATAAGCCTTTAGCCTGTAAAGGATGTTACTTCCTTGAATAAATCCAAGTCAGTAACAATGAAACACTGATGTAATACTATCAACTATGCGGAAACTAGTTAACAGTATCAAGAAGAACACACAATGATTTAACAAACGATTTGTATTATCACACCTTGAATCTGCCTAAGTTTGCAGATCCCTAATACAATACTTATCTCTAATACTTCTAACTAATGCTTTTTTCTTGTTGTTGTGTTGTTTCGTGTCTTTCTAATGCCTTCCTAGAGATCCTTTTATAAACGTAAGGATAACTCTAGTAGGTGTACAGTCCTTATAAGACACAAATACTAATTAATACTAATCACTAATGTAACTGTTACATGATAATTACTAATGCAACCGTTTAACTAATAATCCTTTAATAACGGCAGTACTTTGACTTTTTCATCTTTAAGCCGGCAGTACTTTGACCTTCAACTTAGCAGTACTTTGACCTTCTGGCTTGTATTTCCCAACATTGTGTAGATCCGATTGTGTAGATCTTGTGAGTGTGTATATCTTGTGAAGTGGTAGATTGGTTCTAGCTAAGATTAGGACTCGACATTTAGCTTAGTGTCGGAAAATAATATAAGCAACGTGTAAACTGTTTTCTCCACCTAAAGGGAGCTTGTTGACATAGTGAAATCTCAAGTCGGATACTCGGGGAGTAGAGTAGGGCAGAGAGGTGCTTCGTAGCCGAACCACTATAAAATCTTGGTGTCTTGGTTTGTTTGTTTCTTTCCTTAGCTCTTTACATGATTATTATTGTTATCTAGTTTTAGTTTAGATAGTTATTGCTTATTTATATTGTGAATTGGTTAAACATATAACTCAAATCTAAATATTTTTTAAAGCAAACTTTTAAAAACAAAAACGAACATGTAAACTATTCAACCCCTCCCCCCTTCTAGTTTCCACAGTCTTTATTTAACCGTATTAATAATTAATTTTAGTTTAAGTTTTAATTTTTTTATTGTAATATTTTTTAAATGTATTTGAATTATTAATTTAATGTTATTTTTATAAATTTTTAATTTTAAAAAAAGTATTCGGTCATCTGTGCGGTCACCATTACGGGTGTTTGGTCTGTGTTTGGACTAAGAGTGAGAAAGCCGAGTTGGCGCTGAGCTGGCAGTCGCCTGTGCGGTCAGCATAACACTTAGCCTAAAAAAATTCTAACACTTATTCACTTGACCCAAAATATTTCGATTCCCCACTTTTTCTTTTCAGTATCCCGCCTACACTTTTTAACTCAAAATCAAATCCTCCCTCCACTCTTTCACTACCTCAAAAACTCCCACAATTACCCATCGGATCTGAGATTTTGTTTGCGTTTTTTAACAACATCAACCTGTTAGAAAAATCCATCGGTGTCTCGCCGCACTAACACCACCACTTCCTAGCCGGCAAGCCACCACGATCGAAATGCTCACAACTACCTGAAACCACCTCGCCGCCTACTCAAACTGCCACTCAAACCACAAATCGAGAGCCCAACCACCTCTGTTGTGAGACCACCAAGACCAACGCCTACTAAAAAGGGTTTTCAAAATTTGAGGTATTTATGAGTTTTATAACATATAGATGATTATTAAATAAGTTTTGAAGATTTTTTTAAATAGATCTATAAATTGTATTTGTAGATGTATGTTTTTTTAACATTTATAACATTTTTTTAACAGCTGCCATCAGAAAAGCCTTTTTATCGCCAGAGAACTTAAAATATTCTTATGGTTTATGATCTCAGATATGAAGTCGGAAATCTTCTCACGGAGCTCGAATCTGATTATAGTATTGGATACATAGAGCATGGTTACAAGATTCGTAAGAACCAAAACCAAACCTTGCTAATGTTCTTTGAATTTTTATGTTAACTTTTTTTCATGTTTTATGATATTTGAGTTTATATTATGGTGTGATGGAAATGATAGAAAAAAGTGTTCATGTCATGAAATACTTTAAACATAAACGAATAATAGAACATCTTTATATATTTTTCTACTAACAATGTTTTTTTCTCTTTAATTCAGGTAATAGAGAATGTTATTGAGTAATCAAAGGCATTGAGCAAGGTAAAGTGGCGTTGATGCTATTTTAAAGAACTTTTTAGAAATATGGCCACTGGTTTGTTTTAGATGTGGTTTTTGCCTTTTTGGTTGCCAAACCGAGATCTGGTTTTGTGGGTTTGTAAGTTTGTGGTTGTCAAACCGGGATCTAACCACCGAAACTACAAGCTGATCACAATAACTGATGTGGTTGCCGCTGTTGTCACCGGAATCGAATGCCACTGCTGCATTTTTTTACATATATTTGTGTTTTTTCTACCGAATATGATGTTTTAATTTTTGTATAGTAAACCTGTTTTTTGTTTTTTTGTTTTTTATAAATCTGAGTTATTAATTTTTTATTAATCTTAGTTTTATTATGATATTTTTCAGATCTACTTCTGATCTAGAACGAGTTCCCCCACAAAATGCTGATCTTCTTACTAGCGAAGGGAAATTTATTTCAAGGATTAGTGTCGGACATCCTTCAACTATAAGCAGGCGGGCTGCCTCACTAAAAACATTCAGCATGCTTCCTAGGTGTGATCCTTACTTAGACAAAGAATAAACTCATGGTGAGTTAGTTACAGGCATATTGTTTTAAAAGTAGATTAACATCTACTACCATTACATAAGGACCAAAATACCAATATACATAACATCATAAAGTAGATTAACATCACTTTCCACTTCTAAGGTTCCTCTTCCCTATCTTCACTTCAGCAAAAGTCATTGTTGGGGGTATCTTCACTCCAAAGGTCTTGCCTTTAATAGCATCCCAGGTTTTAGCATTTGCAAGCCCAAGTACACAATTTGTTATTGGTACAAGGCTTTTGACAATGAGTGTTTTAGTTGATGCTTGTAGCTTAGCCTTTGACCCACATGCTTCTACTTTAACCTTTGACCCACATGCTTCTACTTTAGCCTTAGAAGATGCCTCAGATGCTTGTGCTTTAGCCAACATACATGCTTTAGCCTTTTCAATATCTTTCCAAGAAAGTTTTACATCACTTTTATTACATCCTGAGTAGAGCTTTGTTTAATGTGGACCTAGAAGATTTCCATCTTCACTGTGATTATTAAGTATCACTCGGATGTTCTGACAATACCACAAGGATAATGCGTAGGACTCTTAAGATATTCCTTGTTTTCACAGTGTTTGAAAGACAAGTATATTGAAATAGTGTCCTAATGAGATTTATGAATGATCTCTTGGCTCTAGACTCAATAGTGCATTTTGGTTTTAGTGATCGGAGGCTGGAGCTGACTGCCACCTTATTAATATCAACTAACTCGGAGTGAGAAAGTCGATAGAAATGCGTGAATCTCTGTGAGAAATGAAACAAGAGTCTGTTGAGAGACCTTGAGTGGCTAGGGAGGGTTGTGCATTGCGTCACTGGTTCCACGACGACTATCTTCAATATCAGACAACATCTTAGTGTTTCTGATAGTTTATGCATTGACCTAGTTTCTGCCTAAGTGTATGAAGGGCTTCTTTATTTTCACTCTTTATCCTTACAATTCTTTTTCATTCTTCAACCCCTTCAGTACTTACTGAGACTTCATGACTAGTACCTTGTTGGGTATGTTCCAGTACTAGCTCCATCTCAGTCGGCACTATTCCCTTATTCTCACTTTTACTCCTTTTTTATATCATACCTAAGGACTTCTACACTAACTAGTGGATTGTCCCTGGAAAGATCCCTCTGGTTCTGGCTGGATCATGGGAACGAATACCTAACCTTACCAACCTTATAACCCCGATAAAATTAAATGCATGGTCGGTCTTTTGGTACTGTTCTCCTAGCCATACAACCATTTGAAACACTCCCTCATAACATGTGCATCTATATACAAAATTTTTTAGCACATGGAGGATGTAGCACACACACGAGTCTATAAAATTACATTTTTATAAGTTTTCTTATTTTAATCACATTTTCTCCCCCTTATCAAAAATTTCAAATCCTTTGATATTTTGGATATCAATTGATTTAAATATATTAAAAAAACTAGGAGAAAAATGTGCCGATTATTCACAAGCCGATTAGGTAACATATTGATGCTCCCCCTCAATTAATGAGGGTACGTGTGAGTGTCAAGTATAATAACTTTGAAAGATTTTGAGTTTAATGAAAAACTTATGAAAAATTTATACATTGACACTTAACACCTAAAGCTAAACTACATAATAATATCAAGAATATATTTACAATATAAGATGATATTGACCTGAGTACCGGAATGATGAGATCATTCTGTTCTTTGGATGAGTCTGTAGTCAATATTTCTTAACCGTCCACTAACCACTAGTACAAAAAGTGGATTTGGTCACACATGGGTAAAATGGAAGGGTCCACACATTCACTATTATTTATGTGGGCCTAAAGGTAACAATCATAGGAAAACATTTACTAATTAGCCACTATGAAAATTTTGATTATGTGACCATTAGAATATATTGCGACCACATATCGAACCATTATGTGGCTAAAGGTGAATGTTGGCAATATTATTTAGCCACATTATGAATTTGGAACGCGTGACAAATACAAGTAAGCTTGAAGCATTAGTCACGATATACATATAAATAGTGACAAATTAAATATTACAAAAGGCCACACAAACATAAACTTCATGTGGCCATTGAATGAATAATAGTCACATAAAATACACATTTCTTTAGTTTAAACAATATATGGTCACACTTATTAACACTTTTAGCCACTTTATGCTGAATTGTATGTGACTAATACCCAAAAAAATATGCTTTGTGTGACTAAATATTAGAAAAGGTCACACAAACATTAATTTCATGTGGCCATTGGATGATCAATAGTCACACAAAATACACATTTCTTCACTTTAAACAGTATACGGTCACACTTATTAACACTTTTGGTCACTTTATCCAGTACATATGGTCACGTTACTTAATATGTGTGTTTAAAGTTTAGTTTGGATTAGCTTGCCAAAAGCTAATGTGTATAGTCACATTTACTTCTATGCACGATCATCTGACTATATGCCTTTACAATAGCCACAACATATAATGTGTGACTAAATTATGTTTATGGCCACATTTAAGGTTATTATATGTGACCAATATATTCATAACAGTCACATCATGAAGTATTCATGTGGCTATTATTTAGAGCAAAATGTGAAATCGGATGTGACCAATATATTCATAACAAGAAAAAAAAAGGATTTTACACCCCAGCGATAATCAAACCCGCGACCTCCCTTACGGAAGTCAAGAGGGTATGTAGTTTAATGCCTGAATTCACTAAGTCTTAATTGCAAATAAGTCTCTAAGTTTGAATTGAATGGACATCTAAAGCTCCTTGTACGTTAATATAAATTTACTCCCCTTTAAATTGTTAATCTTTTTGATTTATTTTCTTCTCGTCTATTATTCAAAAAAACTTTTATCCGTTTATTCTGTGACTCTTTTGAAAGGAGTTTTAGATGATTATTATATGACACTTTCTCCCCCTCTCAAATAATGACATTAGTTTTCATTTAAGAGTGTTGCATTGTGTCAGTGGTCATATTGTACTTTTGGGAAAACCTTTTTGTGATTATGACAAAACACTGATTTCATTGTAAAGACAACTTTTTACAATAAAAATAAAGATTTGCACTTATTTTGACGAAATAAATGCTTGACACGTACACTTATTGTAAACAATCCAAGGTTATGTACAAAGTATTCATAACCCATGATGCATGGATATGAAGTAATCCATGCTCAGGAAAAATTAATAACCCGTTGTTAGGAACAACTGTCTTTTTGACGACTTGCCTTTCCACCCTCCCCCCAGTTGAAATCAGCGGGTTGCAGTCTGAAATAACTGCAAGCCATTAAGACATGTTTTGAAAAGTTTTGAAACTTCCGTTTCGAGCTTCATTTAAAGACCTGTGTCATTTATTGATATGGAAATTATCTTGGACAGTAAATGTTTTCGTTAACTGGATAAAACAGTCTTGAAAAACTATTTTTTGTATTTTCTATTTTTGATTTTTATGGTTTTGTAGGTTTATATTTTTGTATTTTATACTTTAAGATTTGTTATATATACTATATTTACATAGGATTTAGGTAGGTCCATACTTTAATCCTCTTCATTCATTCCTGAAGACGTTTAAGGTTTCCGGAGACTTATCTTCATTCCAAGTCGCAGGGAGTTAGGAATTTCGATCCGCTCTCTTGGCTAATGCTTTGGTGCAATATATTCGCCTAGCGGATAAAATCCGTCGTCTACGAAGTACATTAATAACCACGCTTTCTCAACTTGCTCTCGAATAAAATTGGTGTAGAATGTCAATGTGCTTTGTGACCGGAGAGTGCTGGATATTATTGCCAGCAGCGCGCAATGGCCACTGCGTTTGTCACAAATCCATGGGAATTTTTATTGAAGGTCAAAGTCGTACGTCATGTAAGCTGTGTGATCTCATCCAAAGTATCTGAGGCACAACATCCTACATGGAATGATTCAGCCTCTTTTGTTTGCAGATCGACGACGTACTCTTATATTTCTTTGGACCGGCTGGACTATTTATCTCCAGGAACTGAGCACTTCCTGGACGTTACTACTTCGTTGTCTTGACAAACCTGCCTATGGTCCGCTTTGCATAGGCCATTAGGCCATAGCAGATGTCATTTTCGGATACCAAAGACCCCAATTAATGGTTCCCTGAGATACCGGAAAGACCGCTTAAGTGCTCATTGTTGCTTTTTGGTAGGCGGTCCCACCTGTTTCTAGCTCCAGGCATACAGCGGATACAAGGTGGGTCTGGATTTGGCAGTGAGATGCATTAGGGAGCCGATCATACTACGAAATCGAGTCTGATCAACTGGAATCCCTAAGGGGTCCTCATCCAGTTTAAGTCGATCCACCATGGGTGTATCAACAGGGGTCAACGAAATCCATTCTCCCAATTTTTTTATATTTCATGGGCAATTTTTTGATTGATTAATAAAAATGCCTCGGGGAATTTTGAGCGAAAAAACGTTGTTAAATATTATGTAAACGAATTTGTCCCTTCTGTGACATTTAAAATTGAATAACCACATCTCCATTGGAATAATTATGTTGTCTCACGCTTTAGGGGTCTGGTCGAGGCATAATATGATATCTATACTACATTTATCGTGAACATGAAGAAGATGTTTGCCCTGTTTTCATTAGGTGAATATTGTAGATCAACTGCACCCTTGCGAAAAATTTCTTGTCCAAAAGAAATCGTGAAAGGTATCGTACCACGCCAATGGGCTTGCTTTATTAAACCGTACAACGCCTTCTTCAGACGATAAACATGTGTCGGATGATCTGGATCAACGAATCCCTCTGTTTGACTAACATAGATTTCTTCCTTCAACTCGCCATTAATGAATGCTGTCTTGACATCCATCTGATAGATGGTCATGTTTTTACTGGCGGCATTGGCGATGAAGATTCGAATAGCCTCGATACGTGCAACCAGTGCAAATGATTCCTCGAAGTCGATTCCCTCCACTTGTCGATATCCCTTGGCCACCAACCGAGCCTTGTCTTTTCAGAAAACATCACCGTACTCATCAAAGTGTAACTTTGTTGATCCACTTGTGAGCAATATCATGACAACAGTCTGGTGCGAGGTTACTAATTCCCATTACTTGAAGTCGATCAATTGTGAATATCATCTTTGCATGGCTTGAAACAAGCAATTTCAATTATTGCAGATTTGAAGTGCTTTGGTTCGTACTTTTGATGGACAGTAGTTATACAAGACAACAAGGCATCAGTATGATAGTTGTTTTCTGGTGGATCCGTGTCGAGAGGGATTGCCTTTGAATTTTATCCCATGCGGGTGATCTTTGCTTCATTTCCTGAAATGAATTGAAGTGTTTCCGATGAGTATAAGGAGTTTCGGTTTTTGATCTAAGATCCCGTAATGACTGATGCTTTGCGACTAGGTTCTGAGCAACAGTTTATGAACGTGATCATTTCAATTGGCAGCAAAAGGCTTGTCTTCCATGAGAGAGATTAAGCTGCATCGCCTTGATGTAAACTTAGGAGATTGTAATTGTCGAAGATGGGGGGGGGGGGGACGCGTGAATGACTTGGAGTAAGGTGGGCCATCTTGTTTCAATGGTAGTTTGTAGATGAAGGTGTACCGGTTGATGTTGACTGGAGCTTGAACTGCGTTGGGCTCAGGAAAACTGTCTTTCAACACCGAGGAAGTGGGTTCCAGGTATTCATCGAACATTTTTTTGGGGGGTTTGTTGGATTAAAAATCTCTAGATCTTTATTTGGGGGGGGGGGGTACATAAGGAGCTACAGGAACCAGATTTGGTACGAGACCTGAACTTATCTATCCAGGCGTCAGAAAAGTAGGAGCGGGTCCTGTACTGAGTTGCACAAGAGCCATTTCTCGTTGAAGAGTGAGGCCTGAACTGATGTGAACAAACGTCATTTGTCGTTGAAGAGCGAGGCCTGAACTGATGTGAATAGACATCATTTGTCATTGAAGAGCGAGGCCTAAACTGATGTGAACAGACGTCATTTATCGTTAAAGAGCGAGGCCTGAACTGATATAAACATACGTCATCTATCGTTGAAGAGCGAGGCCTGAACTGTTGTGAACAGACGTTATTTTACATGTTCAAAGGATTTGAATGTCTTGAACCCCTTGTTTTTGAGATATCAGTCTTTTCAGCAACCATTCTCCGAGTCCTTCCTTTTTTGGATTGGCAGAATGTTCCTGAACTTAGTTTATGTAGTACCTGCACTTTACATCAAAGTTTGTTTTGCATTCCACTAGGCGTTAGTGATATCTTCCTTTCTGATCCAATTCTCTGGGGTTCACTGTCAATCCTTGGTTGTGCTATCGGTTTCATCTTTCCTGTAGGTATCCACTTAGCCTAGCAGTCTTGAAATATTTAACTCGTCGGTATCTACCTTATGAATTCGATCTAGGAGTGTATGACGTTTCTCACCGCACAGCGGTAAGACTGTTGAAGAGAATACTTTGTCCTATAGCCAATCTGACCTACAGGTTTTTTGAGTTATGATCTTTGGGTTAACAGGTTTGTTGAATGTTTTAGTACTATGGGGTTGAACCTTGCCGAGAAAGAATTCATTATTTTAAGGAACTTTGTTTTACAATCATCATTTGATTTGCATTAAAGCAACCACTTATGTCAAGTCGAGCAAATAAAGTGGTTTGGACGTCGAAAAGGAACTAGACTTCCTATATTGAGCTACTAGCGGCTCACCTTTCGGATATACCACAAACTTTCTCTTAGGTACTGGAAAAAATCCTAGATGTTTGGTTTGTTGCTCATAGGTTTGGTTTGCTACATTTTGTAGTGTTTTGAAGGCTAGTAGTATGCCTGACACTAGGTTTAAGATTCGTGTTTTTGTCTTGTGTCTTTTTCTTAGCTACCTCTAGATAGTATTTATGAGCCATGTCATTTGACCCATATGATTCATTAGAGCTATTCCTAGATGAGCCAGATGCAATCACATGATGAGGTTTTACAAACACAGATTCTCCAACTTTAGGCAATAATGGGGTTGATTGGTTTTTTGACAAATCTTAATCACATCAAGACTTGGGGGATGGCAACTGAGGTTTTGAAAATTTACATCGTTTAGACTTAAATGCAGTCGGTTCTCTAACAACTGATTGGTTTTTATGTGGTTGTAAAATCGGTTTCCCCAAGATTGATGGTTTTGCAAACTTAGTATCCACACAAGTTCCTTTTACACTTTTTAATTCATTTTTAATGCTGCATCGCCAAAAAAACCTTTTTCTAAATCTGAGCCTTTGAATCAGCATTTTCAAACAGTCATACTATTACTTGAGCAATCCCGTGAGTCTTGTTGGATATTTCGTCTGAATTCCGTGTCTCTTTAGATAGAATCTCATATAGTTCTTTGTAGGTCTGTTTTAAAGCTCATATTTCCTTATTTTAACTCTCATTCGCTGCAAGTTAATTTAGCCACATACTTTCCAGTTCTATGTTTATTGTTTCTCTCAAAACATTAATCTTCCTTTGTTAGCCTTGGCTTCATTACTTGTCTTCCTTCACATCTTTTAATTTGAATTCTTCAAGTTGCTGATTTGTGGGGTTTTGGCTGTAGCTGAGCTTTCAAATCATTGATCTCAAAAATTTTATGAAAAGCAGGATGACTCCTAATTCTGTACATGGTTTGGTTTACTTTGAAAACTTCTTCCTTTGGTTGCATTGAAATTTTCAAGTGAATTAAAATGTTTTTTCAATTTGTTACAAAAAATATGTTGAATGTTCATTATAATCTTCGTTCTTCTAACCATATCATTCGTTTTTGAGAAACTCAGCCTTAAGCAAGGACTTTTTTTACTTGATCTTGTTCCAGCATCCTGGTCAATCTCTCATCCCTATGACTCATTTTTGTTGAATCAGGGTGGTATTGTTTTATCAACCTTTCTCTCTAACAAGAAATGTGTCTATTAACTTGGTTCAGATCTGTATCAAATATGCTATGTTAATTAGCAAGGACCTTATGTGGAGCAGTCAAATGTACCTCAGCAGATGGCACTTGGTCTTTTTATGTCTGATTTTCTGCATCCACAACCTGTGTGTTATATGTCCCTGAACTGCTCGATTGTAATATAGCTCAGCTGACTTTGTCCCCGCATTCTGTAACAACGCTAAAATAGAACATCCAATGCTTTACTAAAAATCCTTACTCTCTTGCATCCTGCATCGGTTCTTTTATTCACCCTTCTATCATACTATTGTCGTTTAAGCTTATTTGTGCTCTTTCATCATGGACTTTCTTAACAGATTTCATTGTTGGATCAATGAATCACGGGATATTGTCGAACCTTCTCGATCAGAGTGTATTCAGTCAAAATAACTTTTTCCTGTCATTTGACTTATAATTCCCATGTGAATTGCGAATCGATGCAACATCTGAAATTTTTGGTTGTCATCCCAACAGCAGTACCATGGATCTATCTTCTTGAAATTCATCTGTGTCATCGTTGCTTTAAAGTTGATCCTATGTGAAAGTAACATTGAAGCATGTGAAAGTATGAAATCTCTTGTTCACAAGAGTGTCGCAAATGCCCGTTCGAAACATCCATTGATTTTAATTCATTGTATTAATGTACCTAGAGTTAATAAATGAAAGTTGATGAAAAGATAGTCCATGCAACTTTCTCTTTGCTTTTTCTTGCTTGAGTTACACGGATGCAATTCTCTTATTGAATGTCATCGGAAAGCTTTGACATGATTGATTGATTGGTTATATAATCGTTTATTGGATCGGTAAAATGATTATGATTTGTATGGTTAAAAGTGATGATTTGTTTCTTGTTAGTTTAGTGATATGTTGTTTTATTATGATTTGTTTTGGTTGAAATCGAGTTTACGTTACTGAGATAATTGGGATAATTAGGCAAAACTCAGTGAATGAAATTCTTAGACATAATCCTCACAATTTGTTGGAGTACAAAATGCAGTGATGAAATGAGTCAAAACGCCCAGTCAAGAAATGAGACAACAACGCCCCCAAGTTCAAAGAAAATGGAGACAAAAGCAGTCAAGAAATGAGATGTATAAACGCCCGTCAAAAATGAAATGGACAGAGTCTCCCCTAGGCAAAACGCAATATGGGTTTTCAATTAGGCAAAACGCAGAGACAAATCTCAGTCTAAAGAGGCAAATCTCAATAGACAAACAGCTCTAGTCAGGACATTTGCCTGAGAGACAACGCAAGTCTCGAGAAAAAAACACGACTTTTTTTCCACCTACAAAAACACCTAAAATCACCCTTTTGATCGTTGTTTGTTGTTTCGTTTCATCGCATCTTGATCTAGAGGCTTTAACAACTATAAAAACAACTAACTTTAACATCAGAAAAAAAAAAAAAAACGTGAGAATCAAGAGTGTCAAGAATAAGACCATAATTCTTCAAAATACCAACTTTTGATCCTAAAATAACAGGAAAACGCACAACTATTCTAGCTATTCATCAACACTGTGCTCTGATACCCATTTGTTAGGATTTGGTATCATAAACACAATGTTAAAATAAATGTTTATGAATTATATAAGGCAAAGTGTTGTTTGTGTACACTGATGCTAGAGAATAATCAATTCTTGTTGAAGTAGTATTTCATCATTTATGATAAATCTGCTAACTAGATATGCTTAGCTAAGGGCATTGTTGCAATACACATTAAAAAATGAGGATACTTTACATTTTATGAAACTGTAAAGATGACTGTCTGAGATAAGTATGTTGGTGACTTCAAATACCTCATAAAATGTACTGTCACGTTTCCATACTATGACACTTGCAATGGTATACATACGACACTCATCATATCATTCAAATCCTTCATAATTTGTGAATTTGAAACAAGTATTCGGAAAGTTTAATCAGATGACTATTTAGCTGTCTTGTAAAAAAAGAGTTGGGAATGTTAGAAACATTAGACTTCAACGTACTAATTAGTCTTATGCATATCTATTTTTAGTATTTGGATAATTGAGATTGTTAGACAATTTTTATTTTTTGATGAATAAAGATACTTGGTATTTGTTTTTTCATTCATATAATAATTGTTATCCTATATTTGCATGTTTAATCCTTGAATGATTTTATCATTCTAAATATGTTCATTGTCGGTTAACAATATGGGAATATTGTTACATTAAAAAAAATAAGAGTATTGGTTGTATTATTTGAATACATGGATTGTTTCCGCCAAACTCATATGTTATTCACAAGGGTTGCATATTGGACACCCTAACTTTTGTACATTTACTTTTGGATCTTTGTCATGAGTAAGATGTCAAAAATTATTAAATAAGTCATCTTTAGACTTGAGATACAAGCAAGTTTTGCATGTGTGGATATCACTTTTTAATTATAAGTCAAACGCTAACCTAAAAATGGTAGTTATAAAGGCTATTCTTGGAAGTGATGTGAAGCAGCATCCACAACACTTGTAGTCAATAAAGAATTTGTTTCTCCAATTATCTAATTGCAGTATGATACCATTGGCGCCTCTCTAAAATTAATCAGATGATTGTGTGGCCGCACCCAAAGTGTAATTCAAGATGATTCTTGATTACGTTTGGTAGATCTGAATTAACTTCTATAACGAGAAACTAAATGGTTAAACTATATGGAATGAGTTAGGATCCATATCCATGGTTTAACGGTATCTGTAACAAAGGGATGATAATAGCAAGTAATACATAACCATTCCCACAACATCGTTTATAGAAGCTTCAAGGATTGGTTTACTATTTCTCAAAGGTGACAACAAATAGAAACTAAATTAGGGTTTCGGTTCTTGCTTTTTCCTATTAACCGATTTCGGTTAAAACCCTAATTCTCAAAGGTGACAACAAATAGAAACCGAATTAGGTTTCGGTTCTTGCTTTTTCCTATTAACCGATTTCAGTTAAAACCCTAATTCTCAAATGTGACAACAAATAGAAACCGAATTAGGGTTTTTGTTTTTGCTTTTTCCTATTAACCGATTTTGGTTAAAACCCTAATTAGGGTTTTTGATTTTCGGTTGAAGCTGCAAAAGAGAGTTGTGGTTTTAAATCCAAGGAAAAGAAGTATACACTATGTGTTTGTGAAACGTGAAGTAAAGACTAGCATCTTGACGTATTTGTTTGACGTGTTGTGTGAGCAACCGTAGATGTGATAACTTAATCGCTAAGTTTTAAGATCAAGATTCTCGTTTATTGACTATTGTCATTAAATATAACGGTTAGTGTTTCTTACTATATTTGTGTGTTAATTATTAATATCAAACTAGATCCAATCCGCTACGTACTCGTAGTAAAGTGGTTTACTAGTTATAAAATCCCAACAGCTCTCGGTCCGAGGTTTCAGCACTGGTTGAAGCAGCTGGGTATCGGTATAGTTTAATGGTGATACTATGGTGGAAATTGTTAACTATAGTATGCACATTTGTCTATTATTTAGGGTGTTTATTATGTTATATTAGCTTTATTTTAGTAAAGTTAGGATAGTTATATTTGGTTGGTTTTGCCTTGCATGGCAAGCTTATAAACAGCCGACTATTTTGTTTTCTTTCTTTTCTTTGTATCAACACGTTTGGGTCTCTCGTGTGTGTTACTTTTCAACCGAGTGGAGGTTTTTAAAGTGTAGATATATTAACCGATTCTGCATTGTAAATTCTTGGTTTGTTGGGCCGATATCAACATGGACTTTTTAATTGAATCTCAAGCTTTCACCCCTCACCTACCCATATGTGCTTGCCCATAAATTTCAGCATATCCATTGCCATAATACCATTAAAAAGGGATAATAAATACGGAGTAGCTTACAAACATACAGATATCATCTATGCGAACAACACATTATTTATTTGATATCGACTTTATAATCGGGAGTCTATTCCGGAGCCAGCATTTCATTTCAGCGGAACTTGGATTATAAGATAGCTAAAACTGCTTAGAAGTGCGCTAGAGATGTTACTACAAAGAACATAGCTATAGATCCATCTAAATACATACAATTCCCGAAATAGTCCTAATGATCCTTCTTCAAATCCTGTGAGTCAAGGTACCATCAGGAAACAGATCAGGTTGCAGAATGATTACCACATAAATAAATAGAGATAAAGATTAACAAATACTTAGTTTGAATTTGACCTCATTACTTGTTGATCATCAGCGGGTTTATAAGTACCTAACGAATCAGAATTACGTGAACCATGCCTGAGTTGAGCTGCTAGCTTCAGAGAACGACTCATTTTGTTTATAGCCTACAAGTTACAAGAGAAACAAAAACTGTGAATTACATCATTAACAAAGAAAATCAACAAAAGGAAGATCGAGCGAGGATTGTAGAAAATCGAAGTACTAACCTGTGTTTAAGATGTATTGTGATAATTCGAATTCTTGAACTTGGTTGGTAAAGCTAATAGTTCCTGGAAGTGGCTTACGCCTTTTAAAGCCTGCATTTTACAATCCATATAATCAAATTTCAAAAGTGTACACTGTTTTCTGTTTGCACACTTCATAAGTATTCAAAAGAGACTAAATCATTTCATAACAAAAGTTTCTCACACACTATTCTGAAATTTTTGCCATTCTTTTCCTGTTAATTACTTTTCCACACGTATTTACATATTTATTTATTTTTCTAGCATATTTTTAAATTTGTATAATGCTTATGTTCCATGTTTTTCTTATTTTCTGTTAATATTTTTTATGTTTTAGGATAGCATGACATGAAAACTTTGAGTTAAATACATGTATACCGAGCTTCTTGAAAACAATATACAACGAGAAGTCTGTACTTTTGTTAATACAAAGTTATATTCAATATTTGGGCGTGCTTAAATCTTCTTTAAAGATGTTGTCTAAGCTTTTTTTAATCCGGTATTGTGTTGTAATTTATTTCAAAACCTTTTTAGGCAAAATAGACATGTAAACAAAGAATAAAACTAATTAAATACTACTAGAAATTTAGACTTAGACTTACAGGGGAATATGAGAAGAATGAAATCTTGAAGCTTGATTCTCATTTTGTCAAGAAAATGATAATACGCATTTCTCCATCGCATGCTAACAAGCAACGGGATAATGATGATCCAAAAACCAACGACCAAACCAACTAGCGTAAAGATCACTAGAATCCAATCGATAGCATTTGATTCATCATGTTGGTCATTGGTTCCTTCGGTATCATCATTATTTGGTTGACAAGCTGCAAGAGGAGCCCCACAGAGTGCATTTCCAGCAAAACTAGACCCAGTTAACGTTTGAAGTTGTGGACCTGCAGTCGGGATTCTTCCACTTAGATTATTGTACGATACATTCAAGAAACTCAAACCACTTAACGATGACAAGCTGGAAGGAATCTTTCCGTCAAGATGATTCAATGAAAGATCTAAAGATTCAAGCTGTCTCATTTCTCTGAATGTGTTAGGTATACTTCCAGTTAAATTATTTTGTGACAAATTCAGGTACCGTAACCCTGGAAGTTCTACAAGTTCACTAGGAATTGACCCAGAAAATTGGTTTTCTGAAAGGTCTAACGTTGTCACTAGATAAAGGATGGTGCTATATGCTGAAAGCCGCCCCTTTGTCACCAACGATGCGCTGCCTAAAACTTGATTCTGAAATAGAGTATCGTAAAGAACAATAGGACTTGAGGTCTCCCTTCCAGAAATTACATTAAAGTTGCCAAAACATCTCGGTAGGTTCCCAGAAAAATCATTATGACCAAGATCCAAGATCTGAATAGAACTGAGATGACAAATTTCATCAGGGACGTTACCTTCTAACTTGTTTGAACGAAGGCTTAGAAGTTTCAGACCTGTACTCTCTCTGCCTATTAATGCTGGTATACTTCCCATTAATTTGTTTTCTGAAAGCTCAAGAATAACCAAGCTCTTGGAATTCAGTAACGACACTGGTAAGCTCCCTGATAGCCTGTTATCACGAATAACCAATGATTCTAGTGAAGAAATATTTCCTAGGGAGGGTGGGATTATACCAGAAAATCGGTTTTTCTCTAGGTTCAGAATGATTAGAGATTCCCAATTTATCCAACAATCTGGAATAACACCTGACATGTTATTGTTTCCTAGATTAAGAACTGTTAGCAGTCGCGGTTCTTGAATCTCGGAACACAGATACTGATCTAGAGACCCCGAAATATTGTTGTACGAAAGATCTAGGAAATCCAGGTTGGGTTTGCTAAAATTACTAGGCAAAAGACTGGTGAAAAGGTTGGCACTTAGATCTAGAACCGCTGCTGGTGTAAGAGAACTAATATCTCCTAACCTCCCTTGAATGTTATTGTGGGATATGTTCAAGAACGTTAAGCTAGAGAACGTATTCCAAATCCAATTGGAGATGATGCCTGATATGTTTGCGTTGGCTAAATCCAGTTCTGTTAACATTGTTTGCGACTGAACCCACGAAGGAAAACGAGGGCCTAAACTGCAAGAACCAATTCTTAACACACTGAGTTGGAAAGGCGGGATCCAATTTTCATTTAGCTTAAACGCTAACTTGTTATCCCCAATCCACAAAGTGCCCAAGGATGTCAGATTGGTAAAGTGGTTTTCGGTCACAATACCCGTAATAAAATTGTGATGAAGAGTTAGAAAAGACAGCTTCCCAAGCTGTCCAATACTTTCAGGAAGACTCCCATTCAACTTGTTAAAGGAAAGATCTAAGAATTCCAACGATGATAAACCACCAATTGTTTCAGGGATCGAACCTTCAAGTCCATTTATATTCATCTGAAACGTCTTCAAGAGTGACAAACTTCCTATAGAATCCGGAATTGTTCCTCTTAATTGATTGTAAGCAAGATCAATGCTGTATAAGTTTTTCAGGCTTCCTAGTTTTCTTGGGAGTCGACCAATTAGATAATTGCCACGCATGGCTAAGAGTTCCAATTTAGGGGACTCGCACTCACAAAATCTTTCAAGAAGCTCGGAGACATCTCCGGAAAAGTTGTTTGATTGCAGATCAAGGGTGGTAATATTGCAAATATTACTTAAAGATTTAGGTATCTCCTCGACAATCTGATTGTTCGATACATCAATATGAACAATCCGGGACAAGTTCTGAAGACTGCCTAGAATTGGAACAGATATATTGCAATTACTAACATCAAGGACACGAAGATTACTTAGGCTAGACAACCCATCCAATATCGACGAAGAATTAACAAAAATATTACTTGAAACACGAAGAGTCATCAAAGAAGGTACGCTACGGAAACCACCATGAGTTCCAGGATTTAGACCTCGACTAAAACAACCAGTAAGATCTAATACTTCTAAATCATGTAGAGTAAAAATCCACCCAGGCAACAAACTATTAAATAGGTTATTGGAAAGATCTAGGACGATAAGAGAAGTAAAACTAACTGTGCTTGGATCACTAGGAATCTGAGTTAAGCTACATGAAGAAAGGTAAAGTTCTTGCAATGAAGAGAGAGTACTGATCACCTGAAGCCAATCTGAAGCTTCTGTGAGGTTAACGCCCACCATATCTAAATGCTGCAATTGTTTCAGATTCCTTAGCCATCTTAAATTATTCGAATGAAGATTACTATTTGCCTTATCATCCTGAAGAGCTAGAACCCGTAACCTATACAAATTCCCGAGCTTCTGAGGAACTTCCCCGCCAAATTGTGACTTTGACATATTTAGATATGTCAGATTTTCTAGCGAACCGATGAATGCTGGAATCGGGATTAATTTAAAGTCGTTGCAACTTAAGTCTAGGTACCTAAGCTGTACCAACTTGATCAAGCTAGAACTTATGTTTCCACCCAACATTCGTTTTGAGGCTTCTTCGAGTTCGTCATCTGTG
This sequence comes from Tanacetum coccineum, assembly GCA_026074375.1. Lineage (NCBI taxonomy): Eukaryota > Viridiplantae > Streptophyta > Magnoliopsida > Asterales > Asteraceae > Tanacetum > Tanacetum coccineum. The sequence goes on along the minus strand of BQNB010029317.1, from coordinate 7,563 downwards.
TCATAAGATCCATGACAATGACCTTTAATTCCATCGTCAGGTCCACGAAGGCGAATCTCAAGGACGTGGCCTGTGAAATTATCACACACCACGCCAGACCAACTGCAACAATCATTACCAGACCAAGATGAGAGACGGTTGGCTCGGTCAATAAGCTTGTTCTTGAACTGAATGAGAGCCGATCTTTCGGTTGCTTTACATAAAACATCATCTTGATTTTGGTTACATAGACATAAAATGCAAAATGATGAGATTACGAGAACCCAAAGGCAAGACGATGAAGAAAAAGTAAGTATCATTGTAGTAAGGACTATGTTGAACTTTGTATTTTTTTGACACTTTTTGCAACTTGCTTTTGTAAGGACAATGTTAGACCACATAAAATTTAGAGACCCCTCATCTTGATTATATATCTAGCTACCACATACGATGACAACAGCTTGTTTAATAATGACGTAACATTGTGACACAAATATGAAATCAGCGTGAAAATTTAACTAATTATTTTGTGTTGCTGTAATAATATGATTAGCTAGAACCTCTAGTTGCATGAGAGATCGACGAATGTTCTCAGAATACACAAGAGGGAAATATGTAGAAAACATACAACCGTCGAACCTCTAGCTGCAGCGATAAATGTTCGACTAAAAAAGAACATTTCAAAGACGTGACGAGATCACTGTCTAAAGGTAAACATTATCTTTTTCGCGCTACAATCTTATGCAAACACTTTCTATAATTCTTTTAAAAGATACGTAAAATGTATTAGGCGACATCTTATAAGGACCGAACTCGTGTGTGAGTTCAGGTCCATAGAATTTTTATGTTTCATTGTATTATCATTGTAAATATTTGATGAGTAAAAGCATCTCATGGGGATTTATCATTCTAACAAGTGGTCACTTGAGCAGCCGCCTCAACACCACCCCAAACCCTAGCCACCGTCATTAATCCATACTAAAAAACAACAACAAAAATTGCAGCCCACTGTTTCGACAATAGCTCATAAACTGTAAGGAGTGAACTGATAAGGTCAGCACTATGGCTTCGTAATAAATTTCAAAAAAAAGCATACCAGAATCGCAACTATATTCATAGGGACACACCCTCACGCGCAAGAACAACCTGTTGCATTCAGAAAACAACAAACGCTCGTTCTTTTGCTTATAACTCCCAAACCGCTTAGAGTTTGCTGACTACATTAGCGGTCGTGGATTCATAATTAAATTCCAAAGAAAAACATATCGGAATCACTGCCTCCACCGGTCATACGCTCCGTCACGCGCCGTTATAAGTATAGGCAGTCGTCGAAAAGAAAACAAAATCACTTTTTTGGGATTACACGGCTGGGTAACTATCAATTTGATTTTTTTATTAAGAGATCCATCTTTATTTTTGTTTTCTTAGTAATTATAGTTTACACTTCAATTTTAGCTTTCGTTATTTCGCTGCTCGAATTACATAAAATATTAAGCGTTAGATTATAAGGCCCGAGACCATGTGTGGCTTCAGATCTATTAAGGTTCTAAGTTTCATTGTATTATCATTATAAATATTTGATAAATAAAAGCATCCCACGAGGAATTATCATTCTAACCAAATTGTGTTGAGGTTTTTACTTGTTTGACACTTTTTGCAACTTGCTTTTAATTTGTAAGGACAATGTTAGCCCACGACCACAGAACCTCATATTGATTATGTCTTGGTACCACGTAGGAAGACCAAGAACTTGTTTGATTATATCATTATAATGTAACATTGTGACAAAAATATGACATCAGCATGAAGGCCATGAAAATTAAAATAATATTTTTCTATTTAAATGTAAGAGCGGTGGGTGTCGTAACGCATAAGTCGGCGTTATGCCGACGTGGCGCTGAATTGCCCGGCGTTACGACACCAGAGGTACCAACGTTACAACGTCGTTACAACACCAATGTGCCTTGTAACGTGGAATTTCAAACAAAAAAACTAGTTGTTGGCTAATTTCAACGATTAGTTTTCAAAAAAAAAAAAATTAAATCCTCACTTTATATATATTATATACTATCATTCAACTATTTTTCACACAAATACCTCAAATCATCTCTAAAAAAACCCAATCTTTCACAATGAATCCAAATCAAAGTGATGAAAAACGTAACAAATTTGAAGATGTCGATGACGAAACCGACATTTAGTTTATGATGCAAGCGTGCGAGTATAGCCAACGTTTACAAGAAGAACAAAATCGATCTCGGCTAACCAGTAACCCGATCTACCGTGAACGTGACGAGCACGTTTGATGCGGGACTATTTTATTGACGGTTGTAAGTATCCGTTATACTATATTCGAAGAAGATGTCGTATGAGCCGGAAACTATTTTTAGAATGCTAAAGCTGATGTGACAACAATTTTCGATGTTAATGGTGTTATGACACCTCAAGCTCTAATGACATGATGAGCTCATAAGCACCACTGTACAAGACATAAATGTTCTTAGAATGCATGAGAAGCAAGGGGAACGTATCTAGCTAGATAACACAAATTCACAAAAGATGAACCATTGTGGTATGCGAAATTGGTAAAACCTTACAAATATTGAATAAAAAGAGTAGACATGACTTACATTATCTTTTGACGTTGTTGTTCAAACTACATATTATGGGTTCTCTAGAAATTTAGAAACGACATGGCTTTCTAGATAAAGAATCCGAAGAAGGACCTCATCTTCAACAATATTAAATAAACATATTTCCTTCTCTTATAATTCTACTAAAGCTAAGAAATACTCACTTGGTTGGATAGAAAGGTTCATCAATCCTTGTAACGCTCTTTCTCTTATTAATTTTTTTTCCAAAGCAAAATATTTTCTTTATATGTGTGTAGATCTATATATTGCCTTTTTTCGCGTTTCTTCCTGCACGAGAAAATATGAGTGTAATAAATTGAGTGGTCCACCTTCATGCTAGTATGTAGATGTTCAAACAAAATTCCATAAGTACTCCACAACTACAATCACTTTGGGGATTAAAGCTTCTCTTGCGGAGGTCTGAATCTTCCTTCGTTCTCGAGGTGAAACAAGTAACAATACACTGTTAGGTCGCCTCGGGTTTTTAATCTGAGACCAAGCTCTGGCGTGAGAATAAAAGTTTGTTTGGTGTGAGTTAAATGATATAAAGTAAAGAGAGAAATGTGAGTAGCGAATTGTGTGTGAATTTGTCCTGTCCACTTGTGTGAGCGACTCCATTTATACTACATGGTCTCTGTACAAACTAAAGATACAATGCAAAATATTATTGAATTGATTATTAAACAAAGAGAATACAATGAGTATTTATAAGACAAACTAACCTAACCCTAGAGACTAAACGGGCCTAAACAAGTGGGTCGGACCTATAGCCTTATTAGCTAACATCCCCTCTCAAACTCACAATGCCGCAGCAGTGAACATTGGGAGTTTGCCATACATAAAATAAACAAAAACTGAAAAACAAACACAGAGCGGAGCGTCTCAGAGTGCAGACTCGGTGCTAGACGAAGTCTCAATCCGATGCAATCTAAACTGTAACAAGGCGACAGTAGTCAAGCCTCAAACAGACGGACCAAAGTCACCGCAAAACCAAAATCAGAGCAAAAAAAAATACTAAGATGAACGAAAGCAGATTCAGACGGATGCAAATTCATACGGATGCAGACAGACGAAATCAAATGCAGAACAAACGAAACTGGGCAGAACCAAAACATGTTGTTGATGCCGAGATGCTACACATAACTACTCAAGACGCAAATGTCAATGCCGATGCCGATGCCGATGTAAATGCCAACACCAACGCCAATGTCAATGCCAAATATGTACAAATATCAATGTCAATACCAATACCAATACCAATACCAATATCAATGCCAATATACTAATACTTACAAACCATTAAACCCGAAATAATCACACATTACCTCCAAACCAAAACGGATCCCAAACGAACAAAAAAAACAATACATATTACGGCAAACAAATAAATCCACAAATAATTCCACGTATATGAAACCAAAGTGAAATCAATTCCCTGTTTCAATACTGTAACAGCACTATAACCTTATTAATTCTTACCGACCAACTTACAATCCATACCCACATTTGTTTTTTTTATCCTTGTCCAATCAGAAGCAAAGCAGCCACAATTACTTTTAATCAAGGAAGCAACGAAACAGAAAGAACCATAAGAACATATCGATTAAACCAAATTGTTGAATAATTAAATTCAAGGAGAACAACGATCAGACAACAACTAATAAATCAGTCGGAAAAAAAACGTTTAAACAAACGACCTCACCAAAATTCATATAACAACTGCCGACAACACCGAACAAGCAAACATTTTTTTCTTTTTTTTCTTCGTCTTCATCGGCAATAGGTTTCGAGTCAAGCGGATTAATCGGTTCAAACAGATCTACAATAGCAAACAACGAACATTTAAACGGGATCTCTCTGGATCACCAACAGTTAGTTAGTTGATGACCGGAGGATGACAATATATAACGACTTGTACTTAGGCTCTTGATACCATGTATAAAATAAATATACAATGCAAAATATTATTGAATTGATTATTAAACAAAAAGAATACAATGAGTATTTATAAGACAAACTAACCTAACCCTAGAGATTAAACGGGCCTAAACAAGTGGGCCGGGCCTATGGCCTTATTAGCTAACAGTCTCGACTCCACAACACGAGCTTAATGGAGATGAGTTTGCCTTATAGGGCATCACATAAATCGTTGATGGGCGTTAGCCTATGCTCTCGGAGCTTTAGGTTATCGGTATGCACCGAGTACCAGACTTGGAGTGAGTTATGCCCCACTCGTACCTTATGGTACAATGAATGTCAATACCTGGTAGTGTATTAACTTCGTTGTAGACATTGCTCCATCGTTAATGCCTCCGGATCTGAGGTGACCTTCGTCCCCTCAACTACTCTGGAGGCTATTCCAACGTGAAGTAGTCTATGTTTAGTCTATCTTTGGGATTAGAGGTACTGAATTGTCATTAGGCTCTTCCGAATTAACTAGAGTGACTATACCTCATGAGTCATGATGGGTAAATAGATAACAAAATATTCGTTAACGTTACTATACACATTTATCTCTACTCTTAATAAATGTCGGTTGTTAAAAAAATCACTTACTTTCATGTATCCATATGTCTCATTCTTTTTTTGAACATCATATGTCTCATTCATCTTTTAGTTTTTTCCACATATATCTTTGAGTAAATTGCAAAAATGGTCCTTGTGGTTTGGACAAATTGTTGATTTGGTCCGTCAAATTTTAAAATTGCAAAAACAGTCCGTATTTTGAAGTTTTGGTTTCACTTTTGGTCCTTGGTCGACCTAAAATGACTAAAATACCCCTCTGTTCTTTTACAAAAACCGTCCGTTAAGAGGGGTATTTTAGTCATTTTAGTTCGACCAAGGACCAAAAGTGAAACCAAACCTTTAAAATACGGACTGTTTTTGCAATTTTAAAATTCGACGGACCAAATCTGCAATTTGACCAAACCACAAAGACCATTTTTGCAATTTACTCAATATCTATCTTTCATAGTCTGAATAGTCATTTCTTTTGTTACAAAAATATCTGTATAATTCAATCAGCGAGTAGCGATACTATTTTGAATTTGATTAGTCGCATCAACAAAATAGCCACTTTTAGTTTCCAAAAGTTTGACCCGGGTCACATACGTGAATACATTTTTTCTCCAAAGTCATCTTCAATCTAAACATCAAAACATGAAAATTCGAAACACCCAAAACTAGTGTGACAATGTTTATACCTAATTTTATAACTAAGCATGTGTGAAAATATTGTGTTGATTACGTCAAATGTACCAAGTTCTTCAAAAACCAATAAAACATTGACATGCATGTTTGGACATAAAAATTATTAACTTTATTAAAATTCGGTACCGGGTCAACCCGAATGCATTTAATGAGTGTTGGGTCAACCCGCCAGAAACCACTATTCCCGCCCTGAAACTGCCACTCTTGCCTGAAAACCCGACAAACCCGGTTGAAACCAAACCCGGTTAATAATTTATTATTAATAGGAAGGATACGTGTCAATGACTTCTCCTCCACTTTTCTTCTCACCGTCCCATTTTTTCAACCATATCTTCTTCACGCGCCTCTTTCTCTGCTTTCTCTCTTTCTTCTATGGATTCACAAACCCAGATTCATCTCACACCAACAACATCTACATCTTCATTGGCCCTCTTTCTAATGTTGATGTTATATATATTTAAATACTTATACCACCATGATGCCGCCGACCTCTTCGTTGCCGTTGTTCATGGTGTGTGGCGTTGGTGGTCGGTAGGTGACGTTGGTGACCTTATATGGGTCCGTAGGTGACGTCGGTGACCTTATATGATTGGTTTGTTTTGTTGGCGATTTGCATTTGTTGGCTTTTGATTTCCTTAATTGAAGAAGTGTATTGTTGGGGATTTACATGGTGGGAACAACAAGGTAAATTGAAAATATTTAATTTTCGAATTAGGGTTTTGTTATAATTTAGAGGTATGGTTGATTTGTTAATCATGAAACTTTTGTATGCATAGCCGTCCCTGGTATCGGGCGAGGTGAGCGACGGCCCAGGGCATCAAAGTTTAAGGGGCATCAATTTTTAAGTCCATGTTGCGTTAGTAAAGAAACAATTATGAGAGATTAGATCTTAAAGTTTTAATGGAGATATAATCAGCTCAAGGAAGAATAAGATGAAATACATAGAGAGAATAAAAAGAAATGACTATATTATATTAATTTGTAGTGAGTCAGTGGGTCACGTGGGTGAAAAGGTAAAAAAATGTTATTTTACAAACAGTTTAATAAATGACTTTGCTTTTTTTATACAATAAATGTCAATCATTTTTAACTATGTACACATTTTTTTAACGATGTACACATTTTTGTTACGATACATAATTCAAAGAAGTTATTTTGTGTTCACTGTTTTTTCATTTGTTTATGTTTGGAAGTATATGTTGATATTTAATATATAAGTTATGCTTATACTGAAATATGACAAATTGGTTCAACAATGATTAAGGCAAAATGGTTTTCACTAGCATTAGCAAAACTACTTGTACTTATCACGAAACAGATAATGACTTAAATTTTGTTCGCGGAGAGAAAATATTAGCTCGTTGTTGATACTATCGCGCGGGATGAATCGCCTAATTTGACCTATGCTCTTCACACTCAAACTCTCAGACAAGTGCGTAACCTCGTACTCGCTTACAAGGGGCATTTTTCAGCCATCTCGCCCAGGGCAGCATGAAAGTCAGGACCGGCCGTGTTTGTATGCTTTTCTGTTAAATTGTAGCTGGAGTTTTTATGCGGAATTTGAATGATTGAATTAATGTTATATGGATATGGTGGATGTGAACTTATATGTGGTTGTCATTGTTATTGTTCCTGCTTATAATTAAGATTTACGGTTCGGGATTGCTTATACTTTGGGCTTATGCTTATTCGATGCCACCAATCATTTCGTTGCCGCTGTCCATGGCGTGTGACGATAGTG